>JBBPCS010006590.1:0-33313 GCA_037974645.1 Hollardia meadi
TCCCCCCCCCCCCCCCCCCCCCCCCCTCTCTTGTTTCTCTTTTGCAGCATTCACCTCAGCAGATAGACAGCAGCTGGAGGTTAGCAAGAATGCCTGAAGAGAAAAAAACACGTTTGAATCAAATATATGGGAAACACAAAAGAGGAGGAGAATGACCCTTGTTGCACAGCTATGGCATCAGTGTTTGCTGATGTGACGACCAATCAGAGAGCTCCTTGATGTAGTTTGGACCAAACAGGTCGTTGTAGTTGTCTGTGTGCAGAGAGTAGGGGTTTTCATCACCAGCACCTGTGGGTGCACAAAACAACATGGAAACACTCAGACAAACAGATGGGAACACACAAACATTTGGTCCGCACATCTCACTGGTCTTTTGTGGATTTGCCAACTAAGAAAGATGTGTTTCTATGTGATCTATTTTCATACAATATTACTCTTCCTAAAGTCAACAAAACAACATTTTGTCTTTAATCAACACGAGATCTTTGAGCACATCTGCATTCATCTGTGAACATACGCGAATCCTAATAATGCTACTGTTGCAATCTGATAATTCAATTCAATGAAGTATTTAGAGTCAAGGACAGTCCTCATACACACAGACTAGATATAGTGCCGTACAGTGCCATTGGTCCCACAGTGTGTGTTTTCTCCATCCTCTCTGCTCCCCAGTCTGGTTCCACAGCTCAGCGTTGCTAAAGTGGTCCATCAGCTACAGGAGACAAAATCGGTCAGAGTGACATCTACACGACCACCAACAGAGCCCAAACTGCATAATAGGGTGCAGTTTTATCAGGAACCTTTTGTTTCTTAGTCATTCTGCCAGTGAGAGAGTCGCCGTGAATTGTTCGCTTCAGAAACAGTACAGTAGTCAGTACAGTAAAGGTGTGATACCTTAAACACAGCCTCATCCTGCTCCTGGTCCTCTGGCTTGGCCTCCCACATCCCTGCACAACAACAAATACCTTCAATCATCCTTATCAGGCTACAGAGGCCACAGCCAGATCAACGACGAAACTCGTTGACAGCAAGGGTCTCACCGTGTGTTTGAGCGCTGCCGAATGTGTCTTCCGAAGGGGTCTCCACCTTCTGTGGCATGCCTGGAATGGGTCCGGTTGTGCAGGGTTGCGTGGTGTATGCATCATCATCATCACCATCACCCAGGCCCGGCTCTCTTTCTTGAGGCCTGCTGAACAATCGCAGCCCTGTGAGGGGACAGGACAGTACTGTCACCAGGGATGGGTGGTAACAGATTACGTGTAATCTGGATTATGTAATCAGACTACAAAACGTAAGTAACTATAATTATAATTAGCCCAGATTGCATTTTAAATGTGAAATTACATTACAGTTACATTGCCAAGGACTGTATCTTTAAAATATGGCTCACATGTTGTAGAATACACACAGTACACCTGTAGTTTGTGTGCCAGCACAGTTTTTTTTTGTAATTTGGTAATTTGGTTTGATCAAATAAATGCAGAATATGCAAAATGCATTGTATTTGTGTGTGAAAATGGTTGGGGGTTTTTTTTTTTAATTGCTGCATCCATTTTTAGTATAATATGAAAAATGTCTATTGTTTGCTTTTAAAGTAATCCAGAAGTATCCAGATTAGATTCTAGCCTCTTTGTTTTTGGAATACTGTGATTTGAATTCAGTAACTGACTACATTTCAAAGTAATCTGACCCAACCCTGACTGTCACATGAGGCCTGTTAGAGTGTTTTTACCTCTCCTGCGTCTCTGTGTTTGTGTGCTGGGCATCATCCTGTAGACTCTGAAGGCATTGTTCCCTCTCTTCCTGCTGTGCTCCTGCAGCTCACGGATGTCAGGCAGAGAATTCAAGGCACAGCGGAAATTCGCCTTCCATGTCTTGGGATCTGGCTTGTCTTTGCCTGGACGGTACCGTCCTGAAGTGAACAGGTGTATAGACAAGCATTGTATGTGTGTGTGTGTGTGTGTGTGTGTATGCATGGGTTAGACCCCTGTTAACCCAACTTGTGGGTACAGTTTTCGAAGATGAAATACTTGCCCCCAGATAAGTTATGTGGCAATTTGATTAAAAGAAAATATTTTAGGAATATGCAACTTTTAACCCTGCAGAGCAGAACTTTCATCTCCCTCTTCTGATAGTGACAGTAATCACACAAACATTGTGGACCTGCTTACTACACAATAGGCCACTACTGAGGCCTACCGCGTCGCTACAGCTGCTCTGGAAAACCAATCTTTGCTTAAACGACCGGTGAGTCAGCGTGCGACACAGCTTTAAAAGCTCCAGTACATACTGCAAAACTACAGAGAGATTTATCTGGCGGCGATCAGCTTAATCAGCAGTGTGAAATTCTTTGGCGAGGGCTTTAAAGTAACAGACGTTTGTTTCTATGAAAAATGTCCTGCACTCCAGATTTAAGCAGTAAATTGAAAAAAAAAACATATTTTGTTTTTCCTTCAAGTTGGATTAGTTAATAAAGCAGAACCCACCCCTTATTATGTCAGTTAATATTGTGTTTTGATGGTGCATAGCCGCAAAAAATGTGAAATTAGCAGCACAAACCAGACGACACCACAAAACCTCAAGCTTCTGGGGCCCCCTGGGGCTGTTGTATGCTATGTCTGGTTGGGAATTCTGTCTGTCTGAAACAGCAAGAGCTCAAACCACGAATCAATTTAAATTCTGAATACTTTTCAAGCTTCACCTCTGACCCACACACGGCGTCACTGACGGCTGTGGTTGTTTGTGGTCAAAAGTGGGCTTCGTTGCGTCTGTAACAGCATCAACAGCAATGTCACGTGAGTCGTTAAGCCACTGGAAGTCAGCAAAAACAAGATTTCCAGGGTGTGTTAAAGGGAATATCCTTAAACCGGCCGTATTTCCCATAAATGTGTCCACCGAGACTCTATGAGCCATGCCAACCGTTCATTTGTCACCTTCTTTGGAGAGATTTGCAAGACAGCGTTTTCCAAATAAACCTCCAATCCTTCCGAAGTTAACACAAAAAGTAGCACCCAGGATTAGCCATGTTGGCTAACTGTAGCCTAATATTGATCTTCATCGTCACGACACCTTTAAGTTACTCAAAAAAAGGACGAATTAGGTGTCAAATTATTTGTATGCAAACCACGGGCTCTGCTGTGATTCTTTGACACCGAACCTGATAAGAGTTAGATGTTTCCTCTCAGATAAAACAGGAAAATCAGAACTCTTGTCAGCCTCACGGTATTTCTTTATTTTCTTCTTCAAACGCCACCGGAACTACTTTAACCGTGCCCCTAGCTTTGAAAAACATTATCTATAACCAGCTGTCTATCGTCAACTGTACAGTCACGTAACTTCATCCGGAGTCATTTCTCATATTTATTCGTGTGATTTGGATTTCAGCCAGTTCTCTGAATATGATTGCCAGTCTCTGGGATAAAGTCACTGGAGCTTAAAAACATCCATATATGGGTCATTTACAGCGCTCATGCATCAACCTCCCACAGTCATTAATGACTTGACGAGTCTTCATGAGTTTTGTGTCCAACAGCATCCGAATACTTTCTAGTTTAACCGATGGTTCAGTTATATATTCTGTGTACTTTATAGTTTAGTTTTATTAAACTCTCTTGAATACTGTCGTCTGAATGTACCATCCTGTTGTACTTTGACAGCAATACGATCCTCATGCACATTCACAGCCGAGGAACTGGAGCTTTCCCATGATGTGATGCGGTCACAAAGCATGACTTTCCCAAGACTGTGGTGTGTGATGGTGTGATGAGTCTGTGCTTGTACAGCAACTTCACTCAACTCATTCCCTTTGAACATATAGAAAGGAGATCTAGTTATGAGATTATTATGGGGCAAAAGAAATTTACACAAGAGGATTATCAAATTAAAAATGATATTATATGGACTGAAATGAAGTGTGTATGTTTCATATTCTCTGGATTCTGGACACAAAATACCCCACACAAAAAAGCAAAACAAACCATGCAGTGTTATTAGTTTGATCAGCAATAATGAAACTTTTTTTTTTTTTTTTTTTAAATGTCCTGGTTCCTAAAATGATAAATAAATAATAATGTGTGCTTAATTGTGAAGTCTTCACATGTCTTGTATAAAATGTAATCTAGTAAATTTAGGCAGCAACAGGAACAAGTGGGCTGGTTTTGAATGTACAGTGCTTGCACACGCTGCAAACCATACAAAGACGTTTGTGCCTGTGAATTCAGTTTGACTTTTAGCTGCCATTCGATGGGGTTGCCTGGATTAAATTGAGATCCATAAAATCTTGACAAATAACAATTTGTGTCTGCTGCAGAGATTATTTATGTGCTTAACTGGTACAAACTGGTGTTAAATGTTGTGCGATTCTCATTACGTAACAATAATCAGGGAATGTGGCAGATCTAGAAAAACATGGACTGAACAATGTGCACATGGCTGCTCTTCACTGGAAAGACTTATAATCAGCAGTTCACTGGTCTGCAGGCAGATCTCAAATAACCTCCAAAATCCAGTGAAAATAGCCAAATGTTAGTTGGCATCCAAAACTGTACCACTGCAGTGCAGGTGCATTTTAACTTGACATTTAACCTCAAATTTAACTGATAACATGTAGAAACATTTTTGTTTCCTCCTACAATTATGTAAATTAAAGACATGATGCCCTTAGGATTATTGATTGGATTTAAGGCCGTTATTTTTCATTACTGAAGTCATCCAGTCATCCTAATCTTTTTTTTTTTTTTTAATGGTCTTTAACCTTCATTGACAGATCCCTGGCCAGAGTTGAACCAGGAATGTCATTAAGACATGATATGCTTCTTAGCCACCAGGCTACAACAGGTATTTTATACAAAAGCCTTATGAACAGACTGACAGGCAGTAAAGAGGCAGTCACTTATTGCTTCTGTTAGGAAAACTTAAGTTGTTGTTTAACAGAAACTGGAAAAAAAAAAAAAAAGGTTAGTGACGTTTCTGATTTACATGTGTGAACCCATTATAGTGGGACATAAACATACATTCACTGAACGTTGATGATTCAATATAGCACAAGGTACAGGCAAAGTGTCTCAGACTAAGAGCAGTCAATGAAAATAGAAGAAAATAGAAAAATAGGCACAAAACATATTTGTGTAGGGGCTCCTACCAGTGTGCATGGCCCAACTTCTGAAGAGCGTAGCATCTTGGTCAATACTCCATCCATGACGAGCGGCGTGTTTCCATGGGATTTGGAAGATTCGCGCTGACTGTAGAATAAAATCCAATAGAAGAGTGCTGAATAGGTTGCAAGAGTTTTTCATTTTATTTCAAGAGATTTGATGTACAGCAAAACTTTGTGCACCCATGTGTGTGTGTGTGTATGTGTGGGATGAGGGTGTAATGGGGAGGTCTACCTGGTCCAGCCAGCTGACTCCTGGGTACCTCCCAGACTGAATCTGCTCCTCCAGCCACGGCCTCAGCCTCAGCCGGCCTGGTTGCTGCATGCTGCAGTCGTAGATTCAGTATAGACGCACCTCCGGCTGCACGGGAGTTTCACTGACTTTTTTCTCAGGAGCTCAGATTGAATCATGACTCATACGTCAGGACACCCTTCCTCCTCCAATTCTTCCAATCAAAGACCTCACAGGGTCGACAGTCCCTCTCCTCCTCCTGAAACCTTCCTCACTATGTAATTCTTCTAATTACAGAAAATATATTTTTTAATGCTTTTCCTGCAATTCTACACACTGAGTATGGGCACATTTTTAAAAAAAAAAGTAGTTTCATTACTGTTAATACTTGTTCAAAGTTGTTCAAATTGAAATATTTGGTGAACATGCAGTATATTAAGATTTTGCATTTCATTCTGGCATGCACGGGTCACCGTTTTATTTTGATGCAGATGTGGTTTTGGTTCCACATGAAGTTACTGTGACAGTGGGAGTGTGTATCCATGTCGGACCACCAGGTGGAAGCAGAGTAACACTGCACGTGACAGATGACACTACAAGTTGAAATCGCCTTTACTTTTGAAATTCATACGAAATAATTGTTATTCTGTTTAATTAAGCAAGAGCACTTCTTTAAACGTGTGTGTGCCTCCTGACATCACTGTTCACATCTACATCGTTGGAACATGCGGTTTGATTTAATATCATATACAGGACACAGACACATTATAAGATGGATATTGGAAAAGACTATGACTCCCCAAAGTACGTCCTGTCCCCACAACCAGTTTCAACAGAACACTTGTCAAATTAAGGAAGACCTTACTTGGTTGTCTTTTTAAACCATCTTTTACAAGTTCCTCAAAGTAACTGCTGCTTGGGGTCAATCGCTAAAAAACAACAACTTTATCTCACTTGCATTTGGTGTAATATTTTTGCAGAGATGTCTGCTTTCACAACAATACAGCAAACACAACTCGGGATAGTCCATAGGCCACGATATGAACAACTTTTATTTGAATTCATTAGTAGTAAGATCTCACTTCTTCCCAGAATGCCAACATTTCTTAACGCATTTCTACATGTATGAGTTCCTGCGAGTTACATGTCGTGTGATGAATATAACCTACTGTGTGAGCGTGATGTGCGTTTCTGTGGAAGTGGCTCAGCAGTTCCAGAGAACAGCTATGAGTAAGTAATTTCACAACCCTTAATGGCACCGGGCCAATACATCGGCTGATTGTGGTGGTTTGTTTACGATGCAGCGTTTAGTCAGTGCCAATGCTTTTTTCTTTAAAAGTCTCCGTGTTGGTGGCAGATTTGAATGAAGTCCTACTAATACTAAAGACTTGATGGTTAGACATGATTGCAGACTGTGTTCTCCTCAGCTTTATATAATATAATAATACTGTACATGTGTCTCGCTTGTCATACATACATTTTTTTTCAAGCATTTGTGGCGAGCACACATTTAAAACCCCCCAAAACAGGTGCATTCTGTTTCATATGTACAAACTTGGGTGTTTCACATCAAAGGCAGACACATATATTTTCAAAAGATTTGTACAGAAAACAAAAGAACTGTTCTGAAGGTGCAAATATGTGATTTTCTTTGAATCACTGCAAACAATAAACATCTTTACAACAGTCATGTTTTCTCACAGCTGAGAAAACAACGTCAACTTGATTTATTAATCATGAATTCACTTTTCTGGAGCGTGATGAGCAACACATGATCTTCTTTAACGGGTGTTGTCGAGGAAAATGTAGCCCAAAATTTTTAATTCCACGATTTCATAAATTCTACATTTCCATGACAAGATGGCGAACTGTCCGCCGATAACGATCACGTGATATGATCCAAAGATCTGTTCTTTCCAAGTACAGTTAACCAAAGTCATGTTACAGATCTGAACACCTTGTATGGTCTGTTGCATCATCCTCTTCCTCTCTCTCTCTCATCTTCTACATTTCTCAACAATGTTTCTAATTTAAAGAGGCAAACAAAACAAAACAAAAAGAATGCATTAAATTTGCGCTACACACTTAGATAGCCGCTGTCAGTGATTACTGGCACAGACTTGTCGGCAGACAACAATGAGAGAAAAGGTCTTTGGACAGAGAGAGACACTGAGCCACCCTGGACATTATTGGTGAAACCGGGATCAACTGGGCTGAAGAAGCTTCCGGGCGTCTGGGTGAATGATTCCTCTGGACATTTGTTCAAATGTCCCTCGTCCTCACCACTTTGCTTCTCTGAAAACAAAATATCAGGCTGCTCCACTAGATTTTGAAAAGCCTGATAGTCGTCATCCACTGGGGGAAAGCTGCGTGAGCCTGTAGGCACACAGCCATAGCAGGGATTTTCCATTTTTGCGTTTAGCTTCGCGGCACCGCCAACCGCCTCATCAGAGCACTCACACACGGCCTCAACTCTGGACACAGGGTCGCATGGCGCAGTTGCATTGCTGCCACTTGAGCTGGAGGACAAGCTGGATTCCTCCGCAAACGAAAATCTCACAGAATCTGCGTTGCACTGCTGATAGGACATGTCTGTCGCCACAAGGGATGAAACCACTGGAGGTAAAGTAACAAGTGGAGAAGCTGGTAGCTGTTGGTCAGCACAGATCACGACGTCACCCTCGCTGGGATGGTATGCAGAGTCACAAAGCACTTCAGCTTGCATCTGGATCTCTGAGCTGCCTGCTATAATCTGTTGTGGGAAGCTGGGAATAAGGATGGAATAGGTCTTGTTGTCAAAGCCAGATGATCCAGAACATATGTCATCAGCTCTGACACCACAAAGGTTGGAGGGAGAGGAGAGTAAACCACTGTCTTTGTTTAATTCTGTAAGCGGGCTGGTGGTCAAAGGTGATATCAGGCTTATATTGGCAAAGGCTTTACCAAGGGCATCCTGAACACCGGCTATAATGTCAACAGGTTCTGTGTTAGCATAACTGAGACAAGAGGAGCCGGTGCTGATTCCACTGCTTTGCTGAGGGCTCCCACCACTGGTGTCTCTCAGAGACCCCTTCAACCTGAATACAGAGGAACTTGTTAATTGAACTGCCAATAAAATCACAAAGAAATCCTTTATGGAAATGTGTTGAAATTGTTGATGTACCAGTGCAGCCATACTGACCATGGTATGCTGTCATCTGGAATAAGGGGCTCAACACAGATAGAGGAGATGACGGGTAGCACAGGCTTCAAGATCTGCAGAGAGGAAAATGAACAACGATTGAAACTGCAGATGTAAAACATGTCTTTTCCTGCAGATTATACAAGAACTATTCAACAGTGCAGGAAAGTCATTTTTAAATTCGATTTCTTCAGGTGTATGAAAGTATCTGGAGAGGTTTAAAGATATATAATCACTAAGATGTCGTTCCTGATTGGTTTGGTGGCATCCGTGTTTACTGGTGGTAACAGCAATTACTGTTTAATATTGCAGCCAATGCTTGCTGAACAGAAATGCAACAAAGACAAGAGCAACTGCATCTGTCTACAGTGCAGCCAAACAAAGTCATGTTGTTTTCATAAAAGAGTAAGTGATGGGAAAAAAATGCAGCTATGATTTTATGAAGATCATATGAATCCAGTGTGTGAGTGTCAGACCCAGCCACTAACAATGAAAAGGATTATATATGTGTAGTTAAACAGTAATTAAATAAAGAGACGTAAAAACTGAAGATGCAGGAGCCTCACCTCTTGCTCGCTTGGATGCATATCAAGAAGTTTTGGATTTGGACATTTGGCAACTGTGTCCCACCACTTTGCTTTGAACCTAAGATCAAATGCACAAATAATTCAACCAAATTACACACGCAACACATAAACGCAACACGCGGGTTAAAGTATCTAAGCCTTTTCGCATAATTCGCTAACAGAAACAAGGCAAAGACAATCTTTTATCTGCATTACATACTTTATGTAACAGCAAGATATAGCACCACTGATGATGACCGCAGCAACACTGAGGCTGATGATGGTAACCAAGGGCAGGGCATCATGGGACACAGCTGTGGAGGAACGTGTATGAAGCAAGTTTAGAAATAGCATGACATCCAGTAGAGAGAACTGCATGGCGTGTGTGCGTATAGATCTCCCTCAGGCTTGCATTATGCGTATGTTACATGTCTCCAAAGACAGCTGGTAGGACTATTCAACACTCTCTTTAGTTTACAGACAAGTTAGATATGGATCAGGTTTCTTCACCCTGTGCTCTCCAGAAGCTTTAATACAACCAATTCCAGCTGTTCTGTTCACCTGCAACAAAGACTTTGAAGTGACTTGTGGTGAGTGGCAAACGGTTGGGCAGGAGCAGCTTAGCATGCTCACTGGCTGCAAAGAACGTGGGTGGGGAGGGCGGTCCCTTGGGTGCAGCAATGAATGTGCCCATAATCGTGAGCAACACAGCAGAAAGAAGAGAGAGGACAGTCCATTTTGGCTCACAGATCCATTTGTTTGAAGGCTTATTAAAACACATAACGCCAATCAAGTGCACGCAGGAGCGCATTCATGCTGGTTTACTCTGTAACATGCATATATTTTTTACCTGGAAATAGCAGGCTGATCTTGGGTCAGATCCAAGACAGGGAGAGCAAACAAGTATGCCACGCAAGTAAAACGTTTTCAAATACTACATGTTTTCAACGCTTACTCGTCTGACATGATAGAACCATCCCCTGGTTCAGCTTTAATATATTGCTTTAGATATATTAATATATGTCCTTTGTTGTATGACTCTTTTCTCTGATAATTAGGTGATCGTGGGCTCTTGTACATATAGCACACCCTGCAGGATTTACACGGTCTTCTTCTATGAATATCTATATGTGGTTTAATATGAACACTGATAATGTGATACAGTACAGCTATATTCCGTTTAGGAAATATACAGTGCACTGCGTAAAAAGTGGCAAACACTTACAGGTTGTGAATTCCCACTCCTCACTACGGTCACTGAAGCGGCCACTCAAGTTCAGGTAGCTTTTCACGCTGACCATATATGCAGTACTTGGCTCCAAGTGTTGACCAAGTATTTCATAGTATTTCAGTCCTTCAATTGTAGTTGGTTTGACAAAGTCAGAAACCTGGTGTGGAGAGATAAGAATTATACAAAGGAGAACTATGCAAATGCCCATGTCTATGTCATGGCTCACTGTTAAACAGTGCCTTTGACATTGCTCCTACCTTTTCTGAGTCTCCTTTTTTATGATATGTCACATTGGCAGCCAAATCATCGTTGAGAGTCCTACTGCTCTCCATGTTCGACTTCCACATGACTTGAAAATTCCCGTTGGACTCTTTCACTGAGGCGATTGTTGGCACTCTGGGCTTTACTGTAAAAGAAGGGAGAAGGGAAAAGTGAGGGGGAATATTTCTCAACCTCCACTTTGTTTAATACCCAGTTATTCTGGCTCCAGAGCAGTCTATTTCTTGTAGCTGTAGATTTCATTAAAAGAAGTCAACTTACTGCCCTCTCTGATGCTGATGTTTTTGGAGCCCAGGCTCTCACCTCCTTTCCACACAGTTGCATTAAGAATCTCCCCATTAATAAGCATCATTTGGATAGAACAGCAACACCGTCCATTGTCACACTGCTTGAAAATGCAATGATCATCCCTGTGGAATAAAAAGATAATATACAGCATGTTCTGGTTCTATCCAGGTTTTATTTTCCTGGCTTCTCAGGCTAATTTGGCTGGTTTTAATGGCCTAGACATGGGCTATCATTTTAATTTTAGTGAAATAAATCATTATTATCATTGCATTTGATTAGCCTGTACTATTTTAACAATGTGAATTAACTGGCTCTAAAAACATAATCTACTAACTAAATAAAAACAACTCACTCATATCCGGGCAATCCGACAGTCAAATTGTATTGGGTGCAGTTTTGCGCTTCAAAGTCACAAGACATCCATTCGATTAAGTCGTTGGTACAGTCAAGATTTTGGCCTGTGGTATTATTAAATCCTGCACGCAACAAACATTACACGAGGAGGTTGATTGAATGAGTTGCACACTATTTAAAATCTGTAGGATGGTTCACACTATAGCCTGTACGTACCAGGGAGAGCGAGTGCAGTCACATTTCCTAAAACAAGCAGGACGAAACACATCCTGAAGGAAAACACAACAGCAGATATTTGATTTACTATGACGCAACAAATTGAATGATAAAAGTAACACGGGGAATTTCCAAGAATCCATATTACCTGTTTAAGTCCATGCTGAAACGATTTATTCCACTTATTTCTTCGTAATAAATAACAAGACAACTCAGCTCCGACCCATCCGGGAGGAAATGGAACGTAGTTTGCTGCGTGCGTACAGTCTCACAGTCTTCCTGATTATAGGGAGCTGTTACTGGAAACGTTGCGATCCGGGGAAATGCGTGGCGCTCCCATTTCCTCAGAGTAACTTGAAGGCAACATATACTGTAGCTTCAGCACAGCAGAATGTAGTTAAGTACGGGCTATTTTATGTTATGGGCTATTGCTATCTGGTAAACTGAGAGAGAGACTGACCCAGAAAACGCACCTGTTTGCTGGGTCCGTAATTCTTTTGTGCTTTCTTGTCTGCTGCGAAAACTTGAAACTAGCATTAAGAGTAGTAGCTACTGTATGTCCCAGTTGCACAGTATGTACTGTTAAGGCAGCCACAGTATACGTACTAAAAGTAAAAAAGAAAAATATGTGATTTTGAATGCAGCATGTAACGCGTGCCATCATAGACTGTTCTAAGTATATGACCAAGAAAGACTATATGAAGGAAGAACTTAAAAACTCTGAAGTTCCGTATTTAATGAACCTGCCAAGTGGGTTGGGCAGCGGTTTTCTTCGACGGACATGATATATGGGTAGGCTTGAATCTCTGGTCCACACTCCGGGGCAGTAGGTGGCGGTAAAGTACGTAATATGCTGGTTGCCAACCGCCGTTAATAAAAACAAGAAGAAGAAGAAGAAGAAGGAAGCCGTTAAGAAATTAATTTGTTTTGTCACAACTTTTGTGCGTGTGGGTTTTTTTTCTTCTTTTAACTTTGAGCCACATTTGGTTCTCTTTTTATAGTGTTTTAGATATGACACTTATACGTTCTGTGAGAACTTTCAGTTAGCCTCCCGCTAGCTACAGCCAAGTGTGCCTCAGAGTCAACTCTTAGCATCAGTGACAATGTCTGTTAGACGGGCGCTGGTGGATTGTGTTGTGTTGTCGCTGCAAGGTACCTGCGTGTTTTATCCTTGCTGTAAAGGCTGCTTCTCAAGGATTGATGTTGAACAGCAGAACAGGACGAGGTAAGAACGCTAACAAGCAATTTTAAATGTACTGATTTGTGTCAGTTCTAAAGGAGAAACGGCCTATAACCGAAAATTATGTTATGTTATCCTGAAAATACAAAACTTAACCTACGATACACATTAGCTCTACATAACTTCCACTGTATTTAACACATATGCACAACTTTATCTCTCTTCCCTGTCAACCCATCACAGATGCAGATGTTCCAGGTGTGGTTACAGCTGTACGAGGGAACTGGTTGATTACAGATATCGTCTCTCACTGAGGGTGGCCCGGGACGGATGCATATTTGGAGTAACAGTATTTGGAACCTGCTTGAACCCATTCTTTGGCATTCATGCAAGTGGTTTACAGAGGTGAGCGCAGAAAAGTCTCTTTCAAGCTACTTCAAATTTCTGAAATTTATCACCCTGATGTATGAACATGATTTTATTTTTGTAATGAATTTGACTCTTGTTTGTGGTGTAATCAACCACACACAACTCAGCTTATTTCAGCTTTATTTGATTGCAGGAAAGTTATATTTTAAGCATGCTAAAAATGTCAGTTCATGTTGCTCTGCATCAGAAACACCACGTAATTCATAGTTGAGCATCCACACTGCATAATGAACACCTTACATACACATTCTCTTTACAAGGGCCTCTCCAGTTACAATCTAACACGAAGTCTCTGTGTGGATTGCTCTCTACTCAGAATGAGATGGATCTCGTCCACATGCAGTACTACACCTAGGTTCGTAAAGCAGTATATGTTGCAGGGTTTCCTCCGGGTGCTGGTTAAGCAAAGGTAGTAAGCCACTCAGGTCTGGACACTTCTTGTATTACGATCAGTTCAGTGAGACAAGGGTGGTATAAACAATAGTGACCTCTATTGAAGGTATGGCATTTGCTGTGTGAAACTGCACATATGCTCTTTTATTTACTTGAAAGTTAATGTATCTTTTCAGGGAAAAAACATAGCTGAATCAGCCTATGATTCAGCCATATCATATCCTAATGATAGTATTGGAAATTTTTATTTCAGGCATGATGGCCCATAAAACACTATGGCAAACCATGTTTTACCAGTGTTCAGTGTGGCACAATTAAAAGGTCAGTTTGGATTTCTGTTGTGTCTATAATTTTGTAGGTTGGTGGAGAACCTGGATGGGCCAGTTGGAGCATCAACCAGATCCACGTTGTTGCTGAAGGCTGTCGAGGACTGTTTCATTGGCAGACATTTCATCTTTGGTATAAAGGTACAATTAGAATTGGGTATTGGATATGTTAATGGCTTACGATTGGCTTGTAACGATGCTGATAATGGTTTTTAATATTAGCTTAATACCAGCCAGAATTTTGATATTTTAGTTTCCAAATATAAGTTTGTATTATTGACAAGCATTTGCCGTAACATGTTTAAAAACATCAAGTAATCTTGATGAACACTGAATTCCTTACTCTCATGTAATCTTACTAGGGGGTTCACATGTGTGAGGTCATTTGACAGACGGTTTAGCTCTTTTTAGTCATCTTTGGTAATTTTGTATTTGATGATATTTCAAACTCATTGTAGTTGCAAAAACAGCTCAAAGTTGTAACCATATTATAACTAAAGCTAGACATATGTATTAGCTTAACCCTGGTTTATGCTATTTGCCTAGCTGTGCCTCACACTAATGTTCTGTGGAGAACAAAATTTCAAGTGAGTGCCAATGGTCTAATAGTCTAAACTAGATTATCCACTGTCTGCACTCTAATCCTTCTTTCTTGGTAAATCCAACATTAAACAAGTACTGCTAATTTATTTTTAATTTCTATTTTATTTATTTATTATTAATTATTATTACTTATTATGTATTATCAAACAAGTTAGATGAAAAGTGAAAAGCAGACAAATGACAAAAGCACAAACCTGCCACAAACCTCACCAACTTGGACAGTGGTAACAGTACAACTCCATGAAATTCTAGAGGACAGTCGTGAATGTATAGTGTCCTTTATTTTTGTGGAAAATCCATTCATCAATTGATTCATTCTTTAATCCATTTGAACCAAATCGTCATCCTCTTGAAACTGTGAATGTCTGTACAAAATCTTGTGCTAATCCATAGAGATATTTCACAAGCTAATTGAAAACTCAGAATTGTTGGTAGCGCTACCAAAAAGCATCAAAGGCTTAACAAAGTCAGTCGGATTCATCCTTTGGGAACCATGAAGGTCTGTACAAAATCTTAAGGCAATCCATCAAGTCGTGATTGATGGATTTGGACCAAAGTGGTTAACTGACCAGGCCGACATTGCCATCCCTAGAGCCATGCTACTAGTGTGGCTAAACACATTATCTTAGGGATCCTTATCAGGACTGTTTGTTTATGTTTAAAAAAAATACTTTTGTCTTGACACCCAAATGTCAATATCAGTATTGGCTTCAAAAATCCAATCACACATATTTGAACAACATGTCGAAAATTCGTGTTTTGTACTTAGGCTGCTTGCTCTTAACCATCCCTTATTTTGTTTGTGTCCTGTAGCTAACCGAAACAGAAAGTGGGCCTTGGTTTGGAGGACCTGTTGCGAATGGCTCTGGCAGTAACAACAAAGTCCACGTTATCGCTAGTCAGATGATTCTCCCCAAAGCTACAGGCCTGGGAGGCTGCACAGTGGTCAGTTATTATCAGATCCTTCTTCAGAAAGCTGCAGAATATGAGCTGGGATCTTCTGATTCCAGTAAAACCTCCAGACCTCCACCAACAACCCTGCTGCTGATTCCTCATCATTCTCCAGCCAGCAGCTTCAATAATGACGCACATTGTTCCTCAGGTTTTCTTTCCCAGTCACTGCTAAGGTAATGACATTAAGAGGCTGCTCATACCTATTGCTTTCTATATGATAATTCTCAGTGTTTTATATCAATGGCAGAATCTGCATCAATTCCTTCAGCATACAAGGTTTTCCTAACTTGAAACATTTTTTGGGGAGGAGAGGAGAAAATACAATTTTAATGTGAGGATAATTTCAAGGCACCAAAAATAAAGAATAAACCTAAAGGTGTTAATTTTCTGAGTTAAATCAAAAATATGTTAAAACAGAAGACAAGAATGTCTCGCCATTGACAGTCCAACATGTTTGTACTGAAATAATATTTATGTCCTGTAACAGTCCTGTCTTTAAGGGTGTTTTCACACCTGCAGTTTGATTCCTTTGGTCGGGAAGGGAAAAAACATTGTTCAAGGCACCAAACCAGTACTGGCCTGGTTTGTTTACACACTGACTTTTTACAAAACAAACAAAGTTTGGGAAATCAAACTCCGGTGACTGAAAGTTTATGCAGCACTTTAATGGTTCTGATGTGTGTATTTATGTTTTTGGTGTCATGAAGAGCTTATGAAGAAATAACTGATTACAGGTATTATTATTTTTAGACTGAAAATCAACCACATGCTATTAATCATTTTTTTTAATGTACACGAACTGACAACGTAACTGGATAGGATACAAGGACAACAGTTTTAACAGCTTTTGGCTTATTAAAAAGGAAAACTACCCACACTGGTGCACATACTGCACTCGTTATGTTTACAAATGAGTTGCATAAACTTACACATGGCTTATACATATCAATTATAAGATTGCTTCCTGAACATATTTCACAAACTGCAGATAGATTTATTAGTAGTTTAGCTGTCGAAGTCTTGCTAAAATCACATTTGCTATAATAAAATCCTGTGGTTGGTTCATTTGCTTTTACACCACGAACAAACTGCTCCAGGGTGCAATTGTAAGTGAGCCAAGACTACCCTTTCTTGATGATCTCTGCCTTGTTGCTTTGTCCTGCATCCAAGTAGGATTACTGTGTATCTAAACTAACAGATCTTTGGGGTTTCCATCTGCTCCAAACGAGCCAGGTGTGAATGTACCGTCAGGCTTGTCTTGATCCCGGCTAAATTTACATGCTTTATATTTTTACGCTTCGTGTGTGTCTTTCTTTTTTTCTTGTACTTCAGTGAACAAGTTACAGCATTTAATTTGTTTTATGACGACTGTCACTGTAAATCTCCTGTGTCAGGTGTTATCACTGGATGAATTGTTTACTTTTTCTTTTAAAAAAAAAAAACTTATTTCTTGATAGTTGCCTCTGTTTACTTCCTAGATCACAGTACCAAGATTCCACCTTTACTTTCACTCCTCCATGGCAACAATCACTTGGACTAGTGACTTCATCTGCAGAGCAGGAGGAAGGCTGCAGTACTCAGGACAGTGGAGATGAGGACAGCAGACAGGCAGACAGGTTCAACACACCACACCCTGCACATGGAGGTTGCCTGGAGGACCATAAAGGCACAGAGGAGATGGTGCTGTCACCTCTTCTTTCTTTAAAGCGCAGCTCTTATAATAGTCCGCCGTTTGCCAAATACTCACAATCGTTTATTGAGAAACCTGTTGGAAACACCCCCATCCTCAACTCTTGCTTCAGTCTCTCCACACCTGGCCCAAATATCAAGGCAAAGTGGTTTTCCACCAAACAACTCACTGAAACACTTTTGCCAAGCTCTGTGGCTTGGGAGGATTTGCCTTTCTCTGAGAGTCTTACAGAGTTTTTGTGTGAGGAGAACAAAGATTTTGACATTGTTAGTGAAACAGAGCCACATGAAAATGTGCAAAATCAGAAAGAAATGCCAAAAAACAACCCAGAAACCAGATCACAAGACAAGAATTTATCAATTCAATCAACTTCTGTTTCTCAAAGTAAGACACAGAAAGCTTACAGCCACTCACGGGTATTACTGGATGTCACTAATACACCTGCGCTGAATGGAGGTGACAGACATGATTTATCTGATCAGGTATGTAAGAACCCTGTGAGATCTGTGAACAAGAGTCAAGCCAAAAACATTTGTTCTCATGAGTGTAATCGGGAAGATGGGAAAGCTAGTTTGCTGTCTTTTGAAAGTGAAGAAGAGGAGCAGCTTGAAGGGGATGCATACAATTGTTCAGCAGACCTATTCAGTAGATCACTCACAAGCGATATCATCACAAACACCCTCAACACACATGCAGAAACTGTCAGGGATACTTGCCCAGTGCTTTCCAAGCCAGACAAACGGCACCTGAGGAGTGAAAAGGCAAATACCCCACATTCAACAACAGATAAACAGGAGCTGAACAGTGAGAAGTGCATTAACAGAGACAGTTTAATTCCACCAGGCACAGAAGATCTTGACTTCATCCCTCCCTCTCAGTCCACCCCCATTGTAAAAGCAGCTGTTGTATCCGGGTCACCTGCCTCCTCATACAGATCCTTGACATTAAGTGAATTCAGTTTACAACCTGACAGTCAAGACTCTTCTGCTTGTCACAGAAATCTGCCTGAATTGGTCAGCTATAGACCAGCCAAAGTCACCTCATCTCTTTGTAAATTAAACTGTGTCAGTGCTAACCAGCTGTGCCAGTGTGCCAGAGAGTCTACAGAAGAAAACCTGATGTGGAGTACAACATCCAACAGACACAGATTTACCCCAAAAAGGAGGTTCTGGAAACCAGAGAAGAATAAAAAACATCTGCTGGCTCGGCAGCACCTGAGGGTCCAGAGAGGGGCTCTAAACACAGGATCACCAGGAAGGATCAACCACAAATGTGACACATGTAATTGTGACGTGACTGTGTGTGATTATGAGGAGGGTAAAGAAATAATTGTTCCTCCCACTCCTGCTGCCAAAACACAAGAGAGTGTGAAGCGCAGAATAAGAAGGCAGACTGACAGCAGCAGCGCTAAATTGGGTAATACTTGGGAGGGACAGCAGGGAGATGGAGTCAATTATAAAAGAACTGTGTTGGATCAAATGCTCGCATCATCACAGCGAGATCACTCACAAACAGGAAATTGTGACAGTGAGACTGTTTTTGAGGGCAGTCGGGACGGATCTAATAGTTACCTCCTTGATGATGAGAACGAGGGATGTGATTGGTCCAGAGATCTGTTCTCTGACTCGGTCTGATAGTTTCAGCTGCAGATGGACTTTACAAAAAGAGGTACACACAGGTTTTTAAAAGAAAAAATGTAATTCAGGTTGGTAGGCCAAGTTATGCTGGACCTACTTTTGTGTTGATAGAGAAGTATTACTGCTACCACTACTAGCAGCACTGTTGCTGGTACCCTATGATGAAGGATCCAAGAATAGAGCACATGCTGTACTGTATATCAAACGCCAAAGGAGAGGGGCTGTTGAAAGGCACCACAGGAGAAGCCCCACCGCGCCCCCCCACCCCCCTCCTCCGCTATTTGCACACTTGGTGATTTATGAGTTCAGCTGCTTCAGACCAAGCATATAGACATGCTGTCTTCATTGACAAACATTTGTCGTAGAATGAGTTACATACTAAACAGCTCAGTGCTGAACTTAAGCAACCTTTCCAATAGAGTGAAAGGTGGGGAAATTCTTCATGCCTATGGTTTTGGAATGAGATATTTAAAAAAAACAAAAAAAAAACAATCAGATACTTTTAGAGATTTATTTTTTTAAGAATATCCTGCACACTGCATTTTTAAGGAAACACCTCAGTGCCTAAAATGTTTGAAAAGATGAACTGTTGAACATTCAGGTTTGAAATTTTACCTTCTCTGAGGTATTTGGACCATAATCTGAAGGATGTGCCAATGACACGAGTAACTGTGTTTTAAAAGCTTTCTGCTGCTGCACCATCACTGTCATCACTGACATTATTTACTCATAACTTGTCTGTTCTCCATTGTTTATGCCACTGATTAGGTGCTGCTACATCTAAGAACCATTGGAAATAAAATACTAAAATTCTTGAGAGACTTTTTTTTTCATTTTAGCCTTTATTGATAGATAATAGAGACGGACAGGAAATGCTGCTAAAGAAGAAGATGTATCATTAGGAACAAAGGTCCCCAGTTAGAATCAAACCACGGGGCATTGCGCTTTCAGTAAATGGTATGCATCATAACCCCAAGACAAATGAGACGCTCTGTAACTCTTGAATGCTCTCCAGCCTAGTGCCAAGTGCTTCTGCTGGCACAGATATTGTGTTAAATCCACCTTATGTATGTGTGTGCTTTTAGAAAAGGAAGACCCTGTACCTTGTGCTGGATGACACAGTAGGACAGAACGTTAGGTATGGTAGTAACCAACAACTTCAGGCTGTGTTGTTTTGATATTTGGTGTGTGCCAGAAAAGTTTGACTCCAAATGCTTGTGTAATAAAAATAGTAAATATAGGCTGCAGTGTAAATTTAACCACCACAAGTGTCAGTTTTTTTGCATCAACAATTAGTTGTGGAATAAGTTATTATGGACTTGTAGTTTGGGCCACAAGACTTCACTGTGTGATTGGGTGTGTTAGTGTTTCCATTGCACTGTTTCCAGTGTGAACCTGCTCCTGGGTTGTAGTGTGGCTGTAACATCATGGTGCTGTCGAGATTAAGAGGCGTGACAAGCACATGGTGTGGAAGGGTGGAGAAATGGCTTAGTATGGAGTTGTCAACAAAGCGTCAGCCGGGGGGGCCGTCTCATAGGCCTGACACTGGAGAAGCTTCCCCATGTAGAATTAAAGCAGATAGAAATGTTTAGATACATCACAGAGTTCTTCTTCAGTGCATCTACAATAGTTTGTGTGTAACTCAAATAATGCTTAGTAGAAAACTCTGTAACGCTTTAGATTACGGAACACATTAGTATTAACTAGTAAATTATTAGCATGCATATTAGTAGCTTATTGGCTCTTTATTAGTCACTATAAAGGACTTATTAATGACTTTTTTGCATGACCACATTCTACAACTAATAGGTCATTAACTAAGAGCTGTCCCTCAATAATCTCTTAATTACTACTATTGCTCGTAAGTAAAGATGTTGTTATGCCTCTGCGCCGGCGATATGTGGCTGGGGGCATTATGTTTTCGGATTATCCGTCCGTCCCATTCTTGTGAAGGCGATATCTCACGAACACCTTAATGCAAATTCTTCAAATTTGGTACAAACATTCGCTAGGAGTCAAGGATGAACTGATTAGATTTTGGTGGTCAGAGGTCAAAGGTCAAGAATAACTAGAATTCATGTGCTAATTATGACAAAATTTCAAACAAACTGTGCTGATTGTATAGATCTGTGCTGCCAGGTTGAACATGTGTGAAGAATCCATGTTTTAGAATTTGGAGTTTCTTTGCAGCAACAACCATATGTGAAGCATTGTAGTCCACCACAAGCTCTTTGAGTCTTTGAGTTTGTTGATATTGAGCTTTAGGTGATTGTTGTTTCACCATACGACCAAGCTGCAACTTCACTGTTGCACGGAAACATACAACCGCGGGGCAGTAATTCTATAGATAATGTTACTGGCCACAATTATGATCATATGTTTTACTCAGTATGGGCCATAGAAGGTGGTAGTGCCACTAATGGTGTCCAAATAACTCAACGACAAGGAAGCTCCCTAAAAGAATTAAGTCATTATTCTGTGAATTATTATTCTCTGAAGTGTGAATGACTGTTTCGTAATCATTTCTTTCATAATGACAACTTTGTATTTTCTGCATATTTGTGTATTTCAAAAAATGACTTCCAAGAAACCATCTTTTTGTGACGTGAATAGAAATTTTGGCTCTATTAGCTACATTTCTGTGGTCTCCTGTTGGTGCTCTGTGGGCTGGTCTCAGTCCCCTTCCATAACGGGCCATGGAAATTCTGACGTTATAGAAGCCGGCGCTCCTTATAAGCACCTGTCCCAACACGTCATGCCAAGCTCCCAATATGAAAAGCGTGTGATTGTTTTCCGAATGAGAGCGTGCGTAGATAGTACACTGGGACTATATAGTCTCCATGGGGGTTCTTTTCTCCATTCAACTGCAAACAAGACCTGGTAGGACACAGCACGCTGGGAGCTTTACACTGCACACCACAGGATAGTCAAGGTTTGTTGCTCTTCTCCCACTATAACATGGAGGTAAGAGTATATTTATTTTTACCTATGTAATTCTACTCTAATAGCTTTCATGACTTGCACTAAGTTAAAATCAACTTTTGATTTCAAAGTTTGCTTAAACTTTGTACTTCAACTACAACGTAGTCAAAGAATACTGATAAACCTTGTAAATGAATTTTGAACATAAAAGGGAAGACTTCTTGTGCTTGTAAACTCCTAATGAAAGAAGGCGTAGTCCAGTTATGCTCACTTGACAGAAATGACATAATTAAATCAGGAGGAGCATAAACTCTAAACACCTTTTTAAGCTGTGTGTGGCAGCCCATGGTGCATGTTCAGACAGACTGTAAAGCAGTCGCAGATAGCATTAAAATCTGTTTGACCCCTTTTTAAAGTTCAAACAGAAAGCACAAAGTATTATAATGGAGTTTATTTGAGCTTCTTGACATTATACTGTGTTATCTTGTCACCTGACTGCTACTGACTGAGCTCTGCACTATCCAGGAGGCACCCTGTGTCCAGAAAGGTTGTAACCACACAGCATCACTGTTGGCAAATCTCAACCTCCAAAGAGAACGAGCTCAATTCTGTGACTGTGTGGTCACACAGAGACAGACCCCAGTTCAACTCTATCCTGCACACAGGTGAGCGACGTAATTTACTTTTTTATTAATTGCAAAGACACGCCAACAAGTACATATTGGCAAATTATTAGAAATCCTTGTTTATATGTATAATTGTATGTCTTATACAGCCTCACTTATCTACTGGTTGTTCACTCCCGCAGGTGTGTCCTGGCAGCTTCTAGTCCAGTGTTGGCATCTATCTTGTCCTATGCTGGTGCCCTGGTGGAACTGCAGGCTCCATGTCTGTCTGACTGTATACTGGCACTTCTTTTGGACTACATTTACACAGGGGCTTTACCATACACTCATAGCCAGCAACAGTATTCCAATCTGCTCACTGTTGCCTGCTACCTGCAGATGGATGAACTGCAGGAGACTCTGAGGACTGAGGTGAATCCTGCAGATAATACAAAGGCCTCCACTGAGGCTGAGAATCAGTCATATAAAGACATTAACAATACTTATACTAACACTGTGAATACTCTTAGTAAGTATCTGCAATTATCAGACTCTTGCAGTGTAAATTCACTGGAGAGAGAGAGACACTATTGGGATGACATAGATACATGTAGAAGTAGTAGTAAAAATACAAGGCCTTTAGGTAATGTAAGTACCAGTTCTAGTGTGTCTGACAGCACTGTGCGTAGTGTAAATACAGGTAACTGCAGACAAGTAACTTATCTGACACCTCAGTATTTAATTCAAAGTATCCCTTACACCGCTGAAGTGCGCAGCGCGTCTGGAGTGGACAAAGAGGTGCAAAAGGATCAGTTTCATTCAGCTGACCTTGTCAAACCAGAGAGTTGTCAGATGAGCGCAGAGGAGCTAGTGAGGAAAGTTGAGAACAGAAGGAGTTTGTATTTACTCCACACTGCTGAGGTGCAAGAGGAAGAGACGAGCAGAGTCAAGAAGACGCAGCGACCGCGTTTAAGAGTGACAAGTGAATCAGAGGAGAACCAAACTAACAGAAAAGAGGAAGACGAGATCCATCACTCTCCGCTCCTTCGGCTCTCAACCTCCCACATTAAGGACAATGTTTCTCCCTCGCAATGCCTCTTCTCGTCCTCTCCCTCATCACCACATCCATGCTGCGGGGCAGTGCCTGTTATTCGTCACAGCAGTACTGCCGCTATAGCAGAAGTGTCTACAGTGCCTCCATACCATCCAGTGTCCCAGCCATCAGTCAGCTCCAGCAGGGCCCCTGACTCACGACCAGGAAGCACAGACAATGGCAGAATTGTTGAAGGTATTACCACTAAACACAAAAATCATTATGGAGCACAGAATCAGGATTACAGAAACAATAGAGGCCACAATGGAACACAAAGTTGGGATTACAAGGATGGTTCAGGCCAATGTGCAGTGCAGGATTTATGTTACAAATCCAATGCAGATCAATATGGCATACTGAAACAGGATTACAACATCTGCAATACAGATCATGATGAACATATGGAGAATAGATTATCTCTCATTAGAGAT
Source organism: Hollardia meadi (assembly GCA_037974645.1). Classification (NCBI taxonomy): domain Eukaryota; kingdom Metazoa; phylum Chordata; class Actinopteri; order Tetraodontiformes; family Triacanthodidae; genus Hollardia; species Hollardia meadi. The sequence continues at coordinate 23,763 of JBBPCS010006590.1, forward strand.
GATAATGCTCACCATGCTCATTGTGATTCATTTCAGAATCACACAAAACATTTTAGGGATGATTCAATGCCACCAAATAAGGACTGCAGCAGTTTCACCAGAGAATTAAAGTCTAAAACTGATCTCGATTTTGATGATTTTCCCTCCAAACACGAGCAGCTGAATTCTCCCGATTGCCAGACGAATGCAACAGAGCAGCAGTCCTCTGACTCGCGAGATCCAAGAGCTGCTGTTCCTTTACAGGAGTCAGACACAGGAAGTATTTCTCACTATGAAGATTTGTGTCCCGAAAGAGAAGCAAAAGAGGAACACAGTCATTCAAGCAGGTGTCCAGTTAAAATTGATATACAGCACAGCCACTCTCACCCCTATGGGCCTAAGAATTATTGGTACCCAAATTTGCTTATAGCTGATGACAGAGACACAGCTATGGATAATGTTACTGGCGACAAATCTCTGGAACATGAAAATATCTCGGGCACTGAGATCTCAGAGTCATACCTAACTTTTACAACGCCTGTGGACAACATGTCTGACCCTGCATATAATGTCGTGGGGCAGTCATACTGTGGACATCTTCATTATCACTGCCTGCCCCAGGAGGACAAACACTCTGATCACAAACACTCCCACCCTAACCACCCTGATCATTCAGACCAGGCCAGTGATGAGGAGGAGGATTGTGCATTTGCCAGTCCAGCTCTTAGCCCTCTGAGGCAGCACTTTGCTACTACAGACCAGGTTCTACTGCTGGACATTAGCACAAAACCTGCGGAGTTGCTAGTCTACAGATCTGACAAACAAGAGAAGTGGGTAGCATTTGGCCAAAAGGACACATCTGGAAATGGGCTTGGGAATAATGATAGACAGCATGAAGCAACGTCTGTAGAAGGGGTTGAGAAGAGAAAAATTAAGGGTGGGACCAAATTTGGGGCTGAGAGTTTTGATGAGACTGAGACAAAACCTTGGGTTGGCAAAACAAATGTTGAAGATATAAAATCGGTTGGTAAAGAGCCGAGGAGGCCAGGAGCTGAGGTTAGACATAAACATAAAGCTGGGGGTGTGGATGGTGAGAACCAGACCACTACCTTGATAGTGTGTTCACCTCCTAGTGTGCCAGACTCTGTACAATCCCCCATCCCATCTACCTTGTCTGTCTGCACACCATCTACCCTTTCAGCCAGCATGCCAACAAATATATCAGCTCAGCTGTCAACTCCTGTTCACCACCCTTTCCAGTGTTCTATGTGCGACCGTTCCTTCAGCCAGCGAGGCTCTCTGAATAGACATATACGGAGCCACCTTGGCATACGACCCTTCCCCTGTCCTCGCTGCCCTATGACCTTTTCACGGCAGTACCGTGTCATGGAGCACATGCGTGTTCACCAGCGCTGTGTCCTTGGGAGTGACTTTCAAAAGCCCCCTGCCTCTTCAATGTGAGTAAATGAGGAAAGGACACAAAAGTGACTGTTCTGTCATTGAAGGACATTATTCAAATGTATTAGTTTGTTTTCAAAAGCTCAGGATTATGGGAATTCCATATTTGGCAAAGGCAGTTAGGGCATCTTTGGGTATCTACGCCCTCCAAGGGCAAACAATAGGAGTTAATCCTGAGAACGCTGCAGAGCAATGACAATCGGCCATTCCAAATGAGGGCAAAAGGGGAAAAATAATGTAAATAAATTCTTTAAACCATTTGTTAATATTTTTGTACTTGTGAAAGAAGTCAATCGTGGTTATAAAACCACAGCTGATTATCACCCGACACTTCTCTCAGATCTACGAAGCTTTCATTCTTTTGGTTTTCCGGTCCACAACTTTACTGTTTTAGTTCACTCACAATGTTTCTGTGTCTGCTAGGAATGTAAGCAAGCAACTGTCTGTTTGAATGTGAGCCATTTAAACATACAACCCCGATTCCAAAAAGTTGGGATGCTGTGTAAAACTTAAATAAATACAAATGTTGCAAAGAAACTATTTACCGACAATGGTTTTACTAAGTGTTCCCGAGCCCATGTGGTAATATCCTTTATCACGTTATTTACAACATGGTGAACGTCGCCCCATCCTTGCTTGTGAACCTTTCAACACAGTCCCTTTCATACACAATCATGATACTATAACCTGTTACCAATGAACCTGTTTACCTGTGGAATGTTCCACACAGATGAGCATTGCACAACTTCTGTCTTTTGTTGCCCCTGTACGAACTTGTTTGAAATGTGTTGCTGCCATCAAAATCAAATAAGCATATATTTACAAAAATCAATGAAGTTAATGAAGTAAAATATTAAATATAATGTCTTTATACTGTTTTCAATTATATGTCAAAAAGAATAAGAGCAAGTTATCACATCATATTGAGTGTTGTGTTCATCTTGTGTTTTCTCAACGTTGGCAGCCAATTCTTGGTCAGAATGACATTCTGACTCCATTCCATTCGTGCTCTACAGTGCATGTATTCAGCAAGCAATATATTATGTGGTTTTCTTTCGCAGACAGTCTCAGGCTGCAGTTACAAAAGTTTTGTAAAATAGTTGCCTGTCAAGTATCATTAATGTAACTGTTTTGACTATGCGTAGGTTGCACAGTATTGATGGCAGTTGTAATAATCAAATGATAAAACAGTATTTATCAGAATTTGCATTCCTTTATTTATGCATGTCATTGTTTCCCTTTGTTCATGAGATAATACAGGGTGTGTCAGGCAAATTAAATTACAGCTGCTTATTTTGCAACAGTGATAGAGAAACTGATGCACAATGTGTATATCATAAGATGCGATGGACTGTTTTAGATCCATTTTTGTTGTTTTTCCAGTTTTCAGATTGTCAGGACAACCCTTTTAAATAATACAAATTTGAATATGGTATGGTATTACAAAAAAAATCCATGATGTTTATAATCACAATCTGTGTTTGATTGTGTGATTTTTGTTGTTATTCTGTACTGTAATCAAAATGTGAAAATATGTTGTACATACCAGACAGACATATTCTAAGTTGTAGCCTGTTTTCCCATTATTTTTCCAAAATGCAGTTTGCAAACTTATTGTTGTTATTGTCATGATTTGAATAACATTACACTCCCTGTACTCTCTGTTAACAGAGAAATGTACAACGGTATGTCTCACATGCTGTCCTCTGTAAATGAGGACAGTACGTTGGGTGTCATACATAGTGTACTTAATGGTACTGCTGCTGAAACATGAGCTGACATGGTAAAAGAAAAAAGAAAAGAATCAAAGGCAGCCATGACAGTGTGCATGTTCTCTTTTGTCTATGCCAAACTTCCTAATGGACAGAAAGGTGGAACTGGATCACACTGTTATATGTTCAGCACTTTTTAACTGTTCACCACAGGTGTCATGTTGGATTTGTCAACATTACATTTTCATTTGTTATTTTAATTTAAAAAAAACTACCCAATTAACATTGGTGTATGTTTCCATTTGGTAATAATGCAGTTCTAGATGTGAAACTTTACTAAATACTCACTTTCGGCATGTGTGCAATACCAAAAATGAGTAGGCATTAATAGAATCAGGATTTCTAATTTCTCAAGCCATAAGAACAAATTTGTAACTCTTCTGGGTTATTAAGTCATTAATGAATAATAAATAGGAGGTTCATTACAATGATTAAGTCAGTCATCTTAAAAAGTTGTTTATAGTTGAACTCTAGAATTCCAGATGTTGTGAAACACTTTTTCAGGTAAGGTAAGTGGTTAAACAGTAGCCTGATCAGACTGAATTTCCATTTTTCAAATACGTTTTTATCGCTGAATAAATTTGGATATGTGTGCAGTTATTCGGAAGTCTAGTACCAAGCTGGTCAAACAGTCCATCGGAGCAGTTTTCCTAGTGATTTAAAGTTAAAAAGACAAAGGAAATATTCTCTTATTGGTGGCAAATGTAAAATAAGATTATGGTATATTGTAAACCCTTTCTATGGGTGGGTCTTATAAGAAAGTGGTACCTCTTTACTTTAACAAGAGCACCGGCAAGCTTGTCCCAGTTTAAGCCTGCCCTTGACTAATTTGATTGTTTTTTGAGAAATGAAAACAGCCCACACCAGGACATTGGCTTCACCCAACGCCAGACAACAGAGTAAGTAGCAGTTATTTCCCTACAGAGTGGTGAAAGTTCATTGGCATCATTCTGTTGAGTCTGGTGGCAAAAAAAATAAACACACAATCGTTTAAAAGTTTGGAATCGCCTGCCTGCCACAAAAGCTTGATTCAGTACATTTAGATGGCTGAGAAGACTACTCAGCTTTTAGGTGGTAGAAAGTCCTCTTTACAAATAGATTTTATTTTGTATAAAGGGTTTGACAACTGAGAGGGCAGAAAGACACAAAGATACTAAAGAATAAAAGAAATTACCAGTTACTGGTAAGGAAATTGGAAGCTTGGCATCAAAATCTGGCAGATTTAAATACAAATAGGTTTCTGTTTCAGTATCATGTACGCAATAATGCCCATAACAAACTGGAATGAACAGATTTGTTGCTTTAGCTAAGGTATTCTTTAAACCTCAAAATGGCAATAGAAGGTTGATCTAGGGTTAGCACTATTGGGGTTGGATCACAGAATATGGACAGTTAAAACTCAATCTAACCACTGAGTAAAGTGCAGAAGGCCCAAAGAAACACGGGCTCCCCAGTTCCAAGTTTCTGGAGGGGAAAACAATTTCACTGTCATGCAACACTGTAGGGACATTGATTAAATTGAAATTTTAATCACGGAATTTTTATCTTTTGGGGCCAAAACTATTTCAAATGTAAATTATATATGTATGTATGACATATTTGATGTCTGAAATATACAGTTTTATCTATGTTATTATTGAAGGAAAGAAGAAAAACATAAACAGGTGAATCCAAACTTTTACAATAATACAACTAGCCAGTGAGAAGTGGTTAATATTTAGCATTTGTGCACCCTGTTGTGCTCACAAATAAAATTACAGTACTTCACTGTCTTTGTATGCTTCATATTTCTTCTTGTGGCTCAATTCATCCCACTTCGTCTTACTCAACTGGTGTTTCAGCTGCCGTTGTAGTCATCACTATAATGGCCTAGGGAGAAGAAAAAGAAGAGCACTCTAGTGCTTGGCTTAACTGATCCAGTCATGTTGCAATTGTTCAAGTTCAGCAAATAGACGTTTCCTCGGCGAGTGGGAGATGCACAGTTCTCAGCACAGTCTGTAATATGTGTGAAAATGTGTGTGTTCTTACCTGACTCTTTGTGGAACGCAGGGCAGCCCCGGCCAGAGCTGACATTACAATGAAAATAATTGCACCCACAACAGTGTAGAACAGGTAGATCGCTTCCACAGACAGTCCCATGGCCTGGACAAACAAATGCACAAACATATGTCAGAACACAAAAAGACAAACATATAAAGAAAAACACAACTGATATCCATAATATTTTGCACATACTATCAGCCGCAGACCAAACTGAAATGTATTACAACTTTAGATGATTATAATTTTTTTTTGGCCATAATGTGAGGAAGCCTAAAGTCATTTTTAATCTCATTATTATGATTTTCTTTTCATTCTGCTTCTTGATTTCAGTTGCCTTTTTTTTAATTTAACTGCAGATTAATCATTTAAAAATGCTTGTATTTATTTATTCACATAGGCTTCGTTTGTCAATCAAGGCAAACAGGGCAGAGCTGTGATGTGATTGGCTGTCAAAGCAACAGCCAGTCACATAACTGCCTACGCCTGAGACCGTGTGAGGAAATTTGGTAATTCATTGAGAAATTCATATTATTCTATCATTTTGTATTTATTTCATTTATTTTAAACACTGTTAATAATGATGCAGTGTAATCTGGATGCCAGTTATGCTTTGTTTTAGCAAGTGAAGAAAATCATGGAAGACATGGTATGTTTATTGGGGTAACAATAAGTTGAACTGGTCAGTGCTGTAGATGTGTGCTTTTTAAACAGCCCACTACTTTGCTCTTTTATATAGTGGGTAAGTCCTATAGGACCAACAAAAAGAAATCAATGAAGACTGACAAAAATTACACAATATGTATTTTGCGTAATGTTTGTCAGTCTTCAAGAGTCACAAATCCTAAAAAGATGACCAACATTTTATATCAAGTCAAGCTACACCAACTGTATGCTGTTTGTAAGATTGGTTAATATTATATAATGAAACCTTAATTCAAAAAATGAAATTTAAAAGCTAAAACTTTATATTTGTGATCGATATTGTAATGGGCACCAACAAAAACAACTAAAATTAATAAAAATATGAATCACCTCATAATACGATGCCCATGAGATTTCGGTCTCTGTGCCATTGTAATCAAGAAACTCAGGAATGTCAATGTAATGTCTGTGGTAGTGGCTTCGTGCTACGCTGGCCGCGATGTGCAGGATAGTCCAACATGTCCCCAGTAGGGTCATGATACTCAGAGCCAACGATATGGTCACCTGTTTATGACACAGACGGAGAGACACGAAGGAAGAACAGTCAGAAGCTTACAAATGTTGCCAACAGTTCATATATATTTGAGCAACATGGAGAGCCCTGCAAGTGGCCATAAATCAATTAATTCAATTGTTTAATCTGTCAATAAAAAGAGAGATTGATGAACAACTAAATAAGTCGAAGAATGTCTAAATTCTAGTAGGTGTCATTTTAAAGTTCCATTCCAGTGAAAAATGTTGTTTTTCTTCTTGTTCCCCCAGTTTACTGTTTAAGCTTCACAGAGTCTGACACTTTAAGGCTGTTTTCACATTCATTACAAAAAGTTTACATTTTTCTCGGTGCTCATTGAAAATCTAATAGATTGGAAGCCAATCCTGGTCCGATATTCAGTATACACAGGTGTGATATGGAAACTTGAAGCCTCCAGTGCGCATACACCGAGAAGGGACTTCACAGTGAAGTAAGTCAGAGACATTTTGGCTGGACACAAATGAAAATGAAAATATTTACATATTCTGTCATTTTTAACGAGGGAGAAAGAGTAGATGCCCCTTTTAAGGATTAAAATGTGGTAATTATACTTTTCTGCAAAACCATGTCAGACACACATTAGAGAACTTTTTATGTATGCCTTAATACATATGTGGAGGGGATCTTTAAAAGCTGTTGAACTATACAAATGATTATTCCACCTTGTATTTTATATGTATTTATATGCTTTAAAACTGAAGTGGATCTTTCATAAAACGTCACAGGGCTCTCTTGGTCCTTTAAATAGATAGTTAATGGAAAATTTGCCAGCATTGCTCCAAAATACAACAATTGAGCTTACTGTTTTCTTGGTTGTGTTGTGCTCTGTCACAATGTACAGAATCCCACAAACGATGAACTACAAGAGGAGATGGAAAAACAGTTTCAGTATGTAAACCTGAAATGCTTTGGCATACCACAGTACTGCGATAGATTGTAATGATTAAATTAATAGTAAAGTTCTGAATCCAGAAGCCACTGATTAATAATTCTCTTGCCGTGCTACCAACCAGTGTTCCCAGCAAGAAGCCAGGGGGGATAACTGCCCAGATGTGATGACCAGAGTCTTTCATGATCATGATGGAAATGTTTAAGAAAGATGAGCCCAAGACCAGCACGATGATCTTAGAGAAAATCAAAAACAAGCATGACCTCTTCAAATCTGTTGCTTTTTTAATTGATTACTTTTAAAAACTGTGATACATCTCAATCAATAGGTATTTGGTAAATTGAGAGTGGGTATGTGTGTCTCACTCCAATGATCTTGGGTTGGCCCTTAATGAAGCGGTGTAAAGGTTTGCTGCCTCCCACTGTGGTGCTTTGAAGACTTGCATTATTCCCGCTCGCAGAGTAGAGTTCAGCAGACATCTTATGGGCAAACACACACAGGACAGAAGTAGCAAAATATTCATCTGCGAATTTGCTTGAATGTGCTGCAACCATGTTACACCAAACGGAGTCAAGTTAGGTGTATTTTGATTTTACAGAAGTTTTTTTTTTTTTTTTTTTTTAAATACCTTGATTCTGATTCTGCCAATTGATTTTTGTTCTTGCTGAATCCTGGTTTTGATTCTTTCTGCAATACATTTTGTTACAATGCAACGTCAATAGGCTACTCGCACGTTATTAATTTAAACACCCGTTTAACAACTACAGCTCCCATGAACCCCTAGCAGGCCAATGGGCTGAGATTCATATGGGATAGATAGGCCCTATGTTGTCGTTGAATGCTTACAAAATATTGGTGATTTAAAATAACAGGGTGTCAAAATGTAACCGCACGGTACAGCAGTAGATAGATATGTATCCCAGAACGAGGTAAAATGCAGAATAAATATAAGTTTAGGTTTGTTTAGGTTAGCTAGCAGATGTAGACAGTTCAAAAGGGGCGAGCTTAAATAGAAAATGTTCGGGACTTCAGCTGTCTGTGGCTTTCTCCAACATGTCGGACAAATCTTGATCAACACTCATTTCTCACTGAGAAAATGCCACACGTTTAACTCAAGTTTTTCCTCCGCTCCCCAGAGAGGGCGGATTTTTTTTTTTAAAGTTTTGGCGTGACGTAAAACGATGCGAATTTTGACATATCGGCTTATTACAAAGCCAATAAGCTAATGTTTAGCTATGGGTTAAGTGCCCGACAAACGGTTTGCGAACAAAACAGATATTAGACAACAAAAAGGAGAAGCAGACCTTGTGCAGTCCTTCGGTCGGTGCTGGAGATGTTTGCTTTTCTAACGACTCACTTTCACATCTGGAGCAGCGTGATGGGCAATCAGTGAACGATCGGTTCATTTTGAACACGAACCACAACTCATATAGCGCCCGAGTCCTGATTGATAACATTCAATGGGATTACCATTTTTTTCAATGCGTTAGCTGACATTAGCTTACATTTGACATGTTATTGATTGCCTTCCTTCACATATGAAGGACATTTAAGGTGGAAGAAGTTACTTAAGTAAAAGTAGTAATACACGCAATAAAGTACACACTGAAAATAGCCTACTCCACTGCTCATCACTACACTAGAAGTCCATTTTAACACAGCAATCTACACAAAACACATTCTATAAAAACCATTATATGTTCGTGGTGTCGCTGTCCTGTGAGAACCATGGATCTCTGAACTCAGAAAAACAGCCCTGTTTTCAGCTTTGTGCATTTTCCAGCTTACCCAACAGGGTTTATAAATTGTTTATTTAGCTGATGGAGTAGGAGAATTTTTTTCCAACCTATAAAGGTAAAATTGTAATCTGAAAAGTACTACTAGTGAAAGCTGTCTTACAAATGTAGTGGAGTAAAAAGTACAATATATGCCTCTGAGATATAGAGGAGTCGAAGTATAAACTTGTAGCCTACAAAATGGAAATACTCAAGTAAAGTACAAGTACCTTAAATTTGTACTCAGTGGCTATGAGCAATTCTTGCTTTAACAATCAAAAATGGTCAACTCCTAAAAAAGAATCAAACAACCCCTGTAAAAAGGGGAGGAGAGGAAGAAGGATGAGGGGATGAGCTGTGTGTGTGTGTGGGGGGGGGGGGTTGTGGTTACCGGGACGCGG
>JBBPCS010006611.1:0-33289 GCA_037974645.1 Hollardia meadi
CACACACACACACACACACACACACACACACACACACACACACACACACACACACACACACACACACACACAGTAGCAGACAGATACAAGTAGCTTCCGAGCTTGACAGATAGAGCCATCCCTGGATCAGTATGTGCCATCTGCTCTTGAATACAAGGCAGACTACAATTATGGGCTGTCCTGTTGTTAATGGAGGTGTTACTGGCCGGCCAGGGGAGACATGGAGCCACACACACAAGCAGGTACACCTCACACACACACATGAATGCAAAGAGACATGGACAGTAGATGATGACTCACACACACACACAGGCTAACATCCCGCAGCGACAAACACTACTACAAGCAATATCTTATGCTCGTACTTTCACAGTTGCAGACCGACACACACATTTTCACATCGCAATAAAGGGACACACAGAAGGTGCTGGGATGGAGAATGGTGCTTATTTTGGTTACACAGTAACAAAGTGGTGAACAGTGTGAAAGAGAACATACACTGAATGTGAATGTGAGAGCAGGAAGGAAACACACACGCACTACTTTGCTGGCATGGGGTGGCTGGGCTCCAAGATAGGCAGACAGATTTTGAGAAATGAGTTGGACTGCGAAGGCTCCTCAACTTGGCAGGCTGACCACACGCCCATGCAGAAAATTATAAACCCGTGCGAGATTGATCAGAAAAATGATAATGAACAACTGGCAGCGTGTCCTGGAGAGAGGGAAAGAAGGTAAAATGGAATAGATCTGATCTAACATAGAGATAAGCAGAAGAGGGAAGAGAAGGAGAGGGAGATTGAGAATTATAATAAAAATTATGAAAATGGTAGAGGAAGAAAAGAGGAGGAAAGGAATGATGGACAGAGAGAAGGAAAAAGGGAAGGGAGAAAGCCATTTCCTTTTTCCTTCCCTCCAAACTAAAGCTAAATATAGGCTGCACAGAAAGGAATAAAGAGGATTAGTCAGTCCCTGTCTGCCTAATTGTATTCCATTGAAATACATTAAGTGTAGCAGGTTTTCCTTTAAGATGAAATGTAAGATGAACCGCAAGAGAGTATCTAATTTCCCCTAGATGTACAAACTGCAAGTTTTACTTTTTTCTTTCTGGACAGGTTAGATAAATGCGGTACGACATGGTGATTGGTGAGCATTACAATTGTTGGTCGGAGTAGTTTTTCTACTTTGGACAGAGCCGGGCTCGCCTTTTACTCTATTCCAGTCTTAATGCTAAGCCAAATTAAATCGACTACCGGCTCCAGGTCTGTATAACACACAGACAGTTTGATAATCTTCTCATTTCACTCCCAAAAAAAGGGCACTTAGAAAACTACATTTTAAAATTTTCCTTTAATGCCAATGCAAGACTTTTTTTCACAACTCATTTGTAAGTAGCAGTAAGAAAAAGCCCTCAAAGAAAAGAAAGCCAAGATTGTGCTCGCTTAAGCTCGGTTATGTTTTTGTACATGCAAATTGTACTTTTTGCACCACTTCTAGGTGCAAGATGGGGCTGATCTCTTGAAAACCTAAATCCCATTTTTGCATTCTGGCTGATGAGATTTAAAATGTGTAATACAGCATTTTACTATTGCACTTTCAGATAGTTGGTAGACTACACATTTTTAGTCCATAAAGGGCAAGCTCCAAAAACAATATATCCTATAATTCCCACAATGTAATTTAGTCTCAGCATTCCTTAATACCTTTTTTTTATAACATCTTGTGGTGAATTCTCTTTACCTTGGCTACTTTGATGATGTCAGGTATGTGCAGGTATGCTGCAACAGGTGGCAGGCCTTTTCCAATCAGGTAAGCCTCGTCTGCCTTCTGCCTGAGAAGACAAGGGCAAAGGATTTAATATCAGTGTGATGGAACGGGGACTGCCAAAATATACTAAACACACAAACGTGCACCAGCTCTGAAACACACAACCACTATGGCTCAGTCAGAGCAGGCACCAGTATTTACTCAAAGAAAGCCTATTTTAATTACTCAGTTTAGTCCTCCAATCAGCCTTTAGGATAGCCAGAATCAAGTATCAAGACATAACAAGAGAGACGTCAGTAAGAGAGGAATAGAAAAAGCTCAAGACAAATTAGGATGTTTCTGCATGTAAACTAAGCAGTGTGATTACCTGAATGTTTGTTATGTCAATACAATTATACTTATGTCCCTACTTAATACCAATCGCAAAACAAAGAGCTGGCTCAAAGCGCTGGAGAGAAGAAAAATGCTCCCAAGCTTCCATTAATTGCTGTTGGCTCTAATCAACCATTAGCATTTCATGGTCGATACGCAGCAGTGGCAGCTCAGTAGTTTACTGCTCTCTTTAGTTAAACCTGTGGTGGACACATTCAGCTCATATGTAGCGGAGATCGGTACCTGTGCATCTGTCCAGTGTCTTGCTCGGAGTAAACCGCCACGGTTCGAATCCCCAGTTCAGTGCAGGCTCTGAACACACGGATAGCAATCTCACCTGGAAGACGTGAAGAATGGAAGGTGAAGGGGGTGGTTATTTTATTCATTTATCAGCCATGTTATCTGTGTTCTGCTGCAATTTGCCTCGAAGTTTCCTTTCCCGACCTTCCTAAATGTTGCTCTTGCTCTGTCACTTTTCTCTTCATTATTTATGTGTCCTTACTTTTTAGTCTAAGCATAATGTACCTAGGGGGAGGATGTCGTTCTCTATTTTTTATACGCACACACTTTATATGATTTTATTAACATCCTGTAGCATTGGTGCTATGTTGTGACAGAGAATAAAAAAGACTTTCAATTTTTCATGCCATACATGAGACCTAAAAACAAGAAATCTATCTGGTGTACTTCATTACACTGTGCAAAAATATCCAGACACTGCAACAAGTCCACTGTTTTTGTTAAAGTCTGAGAAATCTCTGCTTTAAACAGCCAAAACACAGCCTGCCTTTAATCTTGCCGTCACTAGAGCCAAATCCTTTTTTTTTTCCAAACAACTCGCATTTTGGGAGAGAAAAAAGGTTTAGTCACTGAAAAAACAGCAAAAATGTTCTCTCTTGCAGGAGAGGAGAGCGTTCAAATATTTGAGGGGCATTTTAAAAAAGAGAAAAAAGCAAGCAAGAAAGAAAAAGTTAATACTGGAGGAGGACAACAGAAGGAACATAAAAAAGAATGAAACTTTGAGAGGATGAGACTATAAAAAGGCTACACAGATGAATGCAGTGTATATTTAAGGTATGAAATGTAGAGAACATAATAAAAAGAAATACAGACAGAAAGAACAATGCAAAAAGAGAGAAAGGGCAGACAGATGACCTAGGGGATGTTTCAAAGCATTAAGGTACCAAAAGAAACATCGTTTGGCAAGTTTAACACAATGACAAATAAGTGGAGAGGAGATGAGAAAAGCAGTGGAGAGGAAAAAGAGGTAATGAAGTAAGGAATGAAAAGAGGGGAGCTAAAAGGAGCAAAGTCACATGGGGCAAAAAGAAAGACAGCAAGTAGCTCAGAGGAAAATCAGATCTGACAAGTGCTGAGAACGATTGCAAAGGGAGGAGAGGAGAGGAGAGGATTCGTATAAAAGCAAAGAAGCAATGGCAAAGAGGAGATGTGCTTGGTGAAGTGGAATCTGGGCCGATATGATATGATGGTCCAGTCCCTCTCGTTATCGCGCACGCACGCACGCACACAGAGAGAGAAGCCGAGCATGGTTCGGTACACTCCAATGTGATCAAATGCGGTGTTGATATCACATCTTGCCGATGCGAAAGAGAGAGATCAACAGAGAACCCTGCTATGTGATCGAACGTGTAGCAGAGACCAAAATCTATTTGAATCAAATTGATAGATTAAAGCAGTTAAATAGAGCCTTTATGCCAGGGTAGACATGAATGCATGCATGCATATGCTCACTGCAGACTTATGTGCAGCTGGAGGCCTACAAAGTACCAGTACCAGTGTGTTGTGTCCAGAATTTCAATTGTATTGAAAAACCTCACCCAACAATCAATCTGAAATTGAAAACACTGAACCAAATGACACATTTTAAACATGTGCACAGGAATGACTATAATGGGAGGCTCTAAAAAGCAATCAGAATAAAAAGCCTAAATATTTGTCACTCAAACCTCTCTGGCCTCTCTGGACAACATTAGCATTAACAGCAAGGGGTCCGGTGATTACAATATTACCAGGGCACATCTGATTTTTACATCGCATGTAATGACCATGCTGGCGAATACTTGGCATTTCGAAAACTCTGGCCCCATCTATAATTATATTTCCATTCAGCTCTCAAGCCTAGTAATGTAGGTCTCCACTCACAGTGATTTCTAACAGCTTAGAAAGGAATAAATACATTTGCCTAATGGTGGGTCCAATTTGTTAAGTGGACAAATAAACATGGCATAAAACATGTCTCTTTTAGGCTCCAGAGAATGCTGATTTTATTTTTGGTTTCATAATCAGTAATACTTAAATAAATACATATGTACAACATTAAATTAAAAAAAACTGTACATCTGCAGTGCCACCTCTGTTTAACAAAATTTTAAGTAGTTCAGTGCTTTTGGGTTAAAGCAAACAAAGCTAGCTTCTACAGCCACCCACATACAATATGTGCTTAAATTTTAGAATGTGCCAAGTTAAACTAAATGTTGGCCATTAAATATTAAGAGGCTTCTTTTGCTTAGGGAAGACTGTAAATGTCACAACTTTTTTTTCCTACATTATAAATGAAACAGCATTAAACTGTATTTAATTTAATGGTGCTTTTTGAATTGCTTGTCTCTTTCACTGGTGAATTAGCATGGCTAGGACACGGATGGGGTCTTACCTCTATTGGCCACCATTACTTTCTTGATTGGTCGATACTCGCTCGCAGAGTGGGCGAGGCGGGAGAGAAGACATGCCCTCCTCACAGCCAACAGGCCGAGGCCGCCTCGGGCCGTAACGTACCTCAACATCCTAGGAGAAAAAGAAAGAAAACATTTAACATGCACAAAGTCTCCATAGACTTAAAGCTTAACTGAGCAGCAATAAGTGAAGGAAACGAGCTGGAGATGGACACGCATGGATCAGGAAAGTCATTTAATCTTAAAACAAAACAAGTGTCTTGACCAAAACCTACAATTTGCACTTTCTTACAATATCTTTTTAGTAACAATTTGCAAAGTTCAATTTCTCAAGTGAAAAAGATATTTTAAAGGGAATGATGAGAGAATGATGATGCTTTGAAAGGGATTAAACAAGCAGTGTGAGCCCTTTTTAAAAGAAGTTAAATCTACTAAAGCGACAGACACTATGATTTGTTGCCAACGCTTGTATGTGCTTTCAACTTGTATTTTCTCATTTTAAATGGTGTTGTACTGATATTCAGCAGGACCCTTGGATTATTCCAGTACTCAAGAAAAAGCGGTATCATTCATGTCTGACTAATGGGACACATGTGGCAAATGATTTCAGCCCCCGAAATAAATATAGATTAAATATACTATTATGTGCACCAGTCTTTGGTAGGATGCACAAAAGGGGCCGTCACTTTTCATAAAACCAAATGTGCGGAATTCTTTATGATAAAGAGGATATTATGTGGTCTTTAATAATAACACAATAATACCACACAAGCTGTCCATAAATTCAAAAAACATTCATATTGCTTGAAGTTAAAGTACAAAAGTGTAGAGAAGCATTTGGCTGGAATGACTAAAGAATCATACACAAAACTTGTTCCATAACAAGAGGTATCAGACTTCCATAAAAGGAATGTGTAGGTTAGACAGCCAATCAGCTGCTGCTCTTCCTACTGGCTGCCAATCAGTTGGCAGGTGTGTCTAATTAAGGACAATTAGTTTCTGGTGTGTTTGTGGCATCTGTGGGGTTTTTTCCACAGTATAATAAAATGAAGGCATGAATGATACAAATCATACAAACTATAATTCAAACATATAAACTGCTTCCATTAGTCCAATTCAGAGATTTAATTGTCGGAAAGACACAAACTTGCTGGTATTTTTTCTTACAAATGCAAAAAAATTTTGTTCCTCATTGCCCTCACTTTTAGTTTTAGGACAAAAAAAACCATTGTTTTACATTCAATACACCGAATATTAATATTACTGTTTGATTGCTGCATTTAGAATCAATAATTCCCTAAAGACAGTGAAGCAGCCATTTCACCAAACATACACAGATAAACTTACCTACAACCTCACGTAAATGGCACAGCTACAGAAAAGTCATACACATGTAAACAGTCAACAACTACCTTCTCAACAAGATGTCAAGTGTCACATTCACTGTAGGGAAACTGGAGGGAGTGGTCTGATAGCGAGCCTGACTGCAGAGCTGGAAGCTTCTTCTTCTGGTCCAAATACAAGGCTACACCTCACCGACAGTCCTTTGCTGCCACACTGTGGTCACACAACAGCGATGCAGTCAATGGAGACTAAACTGACACTTGGTAAATGCCACTCCTTGGAAATCCTAGCACTTGTAAATAATGAATTAAACCAAACAAAACTCATTATATATTTAACAATAGGTTTGGTTCATTATTCACTTGAGGACTCAAGCAGCACATTTAAAAACAACTGCAAAGGCGTTATAATAAACTATAACAAGTTGGACATTAATCTAAAGAGCCTCAAATCACAATGAGGGCTGACATCTCCTTCAACATTTCATGGCAACAGCAACCCAGACAGAAAAACATTCCTTTTCTTTGAGCCAAATGAAGTCTCATCGTGCAAACACATCACTTCCTGTTTTTCCTGTTTCCTATGGTTCCAAGATTTTTACTTGAAGGTAAATTACCAAATGTATCCTGTGTAGATTGTAAAGAAAATGAACTGCGACGTTGTACTCACTATAATAAACAACTACAGTGACATACATGACGGCAGATAAGGTTAAACAGCATAGCTCTGTTGTGTCTAAGTGTCTAATTTAAATTTTTATTCAGTGCACGCTGGAATAGTCTTCAGCCTATGCACTTGGTGAGAGGCAGATTAACACTGTGAACAAAGTATTGTCATCTTATTTTCTAATTAGAATTCAGTTACATAAACCCAAAAACATTTCACCTGTGGGTGGAAAGAATGTGGACGAACTAGATCGCCTAGGTTGGTTTGGATAGCATAAAATCTAAATCTCCTTTACAGTTAGAATATGTTTAGCTGTAGACAGGTGGTGTTTTATATGAACACGTTATCTTGCTAAATAACAGAATGAATGGCAAATTATATTAATCAAGATCCAATTGATAGATAGTTTTTGACTGTCAGTGAATGCCTTGAGAATACTGCATGCAGTGAAAGCTCATGCTGTACCCACACAAAAAACAACAGCGTCACACTATGAAACAGACACAGTTGCCGGGGGCCTGAATATGACAGGGTGACAGCAGCGTACCAGCGAGGATCAGGAAGACAAGTAAGCAAGCCAAAAAAAGTTCAAACATTATCTGTGTCCTGCATTTCCTTACCTGTTCAAAACAGCTGAATTAAAACTTCTTACCAGACAAGTGTATCAATTATAAACAAGGCTTGGGTGATACGGTCTCTGATAAGAAAATATACATACATGTACTGCATTGCATTACTGCAATGTTGATGGCCAAGCAGAAACCTGCTAACACCTCTCAGATTTAACAGTCAAGTGAATTCACAGTGTGTAACATAGCCTTAAAGCCCACAATAAAGACAGCATTTTAACTAACTTTTAAATACTCATAATACTGCGATTGAATCATTTCAAAACTCTGCTACAATTGAGCTTAATTCCTATATGGGTGCCAAATGGAAGCTACCAACTTTTCAGTTTCTTGACAGGTGACATTTTGTAGAAATATGACCATAAACACAAACAGACCAATATGCATTAATTTAAGTACGGAAATGAAATGTCCAGAACATTACATTTAAATATTACCAGCCAGCAGCCTAATGAGCAACTAAACTCATGGTATCACTGCAATCAGCTGATATAATGACCGAAAATAAATGTCATTCCCTCAGTCTAAGATTTTTTGATACCATTGTTCACTGTTTTACAATGTCACTACCCTCATCCTTCTTTTCTTCCAGTCTCTCTGCGCTGACAGATGGAGCCAACGATAAAATGTGCAACAGCAAGTGGGTCCACTGGTAGTGTGACTCACATTGCCAAAAAGCAATGAGGCAAACTCAAGGATAAACTGTGGAATGAAAGGAATGTGAAATGGTGGGGACACTCAGAGATAAAACTTTTCTTCATCAAGACCAGGCCTAAGAAATGAGGGGAAAAAGGGACAAAGAAAAGAAGGGAATAATGATTTTGTGTGTGGGGCTTCATTTTCTTGGTGCCAACAGAACACTCAAGGTGTGAATTTTGAAAATGCCGAGTAAATTTTATACTAAACGCCTTCACAAACAACTGGTGAACACTGAAACTTTAGAAAAAAATTGATGACCACACTTATCTTGGTCTTCACACTAATGAAAAAGAAGATTTTAGCACATGGGGACTCGCAGCGGAAAACTTCTGTTCGTTCTGGAGCCTGACTTATAGTGTGACAAAAAAACAACAACTATCCATCAGGAAGGTGTAATGTGCAATACAACATGACAAATTCCACCCACAGTTCAGTCTCCCTGCTCTTAGATGATCCGCATCAGAATCCTGCATTTCTACCCCACCAAATCAGTTCACAACAAACATTACTTGAGTGAAAATGCAATAAAATTTGACTGGGATTCTATGTTGCTCTGACTGACAAAGCAGGGATGTATATAGTGTAGTACAACATTATTATCAGTAAAAGATAGAAGTGTGATTGTGGCTGTTAACATCCACCTTATTACCCACTTTCATGATTGCAATCCCAACTACAGTACCTTTATTATGAAGTGCTGAGCAGATACAACTTGATCGATCGAAGTCTTTTAATCATGATAGGCTGTCCGATTGGTTTGATCAGTTTACAGTTCTGAGCTGTGACCTGACAGATCAAGTCAGGTCGATTATTGCCATGTGACTTTTCAGTTTCACACACACACAGGGTGGACAAAATAACAGGAACACCTCATGATACAACGCACACTGATACAATATCTAGCCAAAGGCTAGATGATAACGCTAAAGAAATGCATCATTAGACAGTACATTTAGGGAGTTAAGACACATTTAATCTAATTTGTTTGCCTCCAATAGGTTACGCCTGCTGATGTTGATGCTTTCTGTCTGTGCAGGGCTCAGCTGGAACAGTCTAATAAGACTATACTGTACAACCCTTTTCCCCATTGAGTGCTAACATAAGTTTCAAAACGGCTCCAACACAAAACGAGCACTGACTTCAATTATAGTTGGAAAACCAAAATGGAATGTAGATGTTTAATGTCAAATGTACTCCATGACCCTCTCTCCCTCTCTTCTCTAAATCACACACAAACGCACACACAGGGTCACCAACAAAATGTTCTCACAGCAAAGTTTCTTAATAACCCAAACTGTTCTCAGCCACCTGTCTGACAGCACATCTAAATCATGACAATAATGCTTCCCCGCATGCACGCACCAGACACTGTGCCGTCTAAAGTTACAGGCTTCTGAGAATAGTGTTTGTGTTCAGCAGCTTAAAAAGAACTTAAGTCATGTCTGGTTCATATACTAACTTCTTAGAGATCAAAGTTCTGTTCTGTTTTGACCCACACAGCCTCTGACACTGTGACACACAAACATACATGTACATAACTAGCATCAACTTTGCCCTAATTGGCTGATTGTGGAGTCTACTGGTAAAGACTATTACCAAGGGTGAGTTCTTAAGTGACCTCAACTGTGTGTTATAGGCACAGTAAACACTTCTAAAAGCATAGGGCTGCTAAGGACTTTAGTTCAATATATATAAAGTAGCCCCTTCCCTATTGTTGCATTATTTATTACAAGGGTTAGGACGCACACTTATTTTGTAGAGCCTCCTCTATTACTTTCAACTTAATTCCTGTTATATTCAAGATTTCTTGGTGGAGTTCATTAAAACTAAGGCTGAAAATATATCACACTGAACAAGAATTGCTTTAAATGCAAGGCTCCAAAATGTAGGAATTCTAACAAAAAGCTTTAAAAGCAAGAAAAATGCACACCACACTTTTTCTCCACACTGCTGATAAATGATGTGTCAAATGCCAAGGATATGATATTTTTTGAGAATGCCAATGGATGCATCATTACAGTCATGGAATTATTCTTAATTTCACTTTTTTATACATTTCCCAATAGCCCAGCCTAGTCCAGAATTATTTTGTACTTTAGGGATCCTTGGATTTTACATTGAATTCACTTCTGTGTGTGTGAGTTGCAGCTCGATGGTTCTGTAATGATGAGGTGAATCCAGTAAAAGTATGTGGCTTGTTTATGTGGAGAAGAGAGTTTAAAGCTTAAGGACAAGATATGATGTTCTGTATCAATACATCTGCAGCTGAGACATGAATAGAGGCATCCTGCTGTACTTCTACTATACAAACATCCAAAGTAGATTTCTGTGGAAATACACCTGAAAACAGGTGATAGTTTCACCGCCTACAAACTTCATTTTCAACATGCAACATGGCACACAGCGCTAGCCTCTGATGTTTAAATACGAACAAATTAAACATATTCACTTATACTGACTCACATCTTCCTAGATAAGATTGGCTGCTTAATTGCTTAATGTACAAAAAGTAATTTGTCATTCAATCTGGAAGTAGAGAGAACAACAAATGGAAAATGGGTGTGCATTCATCCACACTCCCTTCCTTTCTCCCTCCTTCCACCTCAGCAGTCCTCCTCTGTCCTACCTCCCCCTGACCTGATAGGTAGAATGGATGACTACGTCTGTACAAATAGGCCAGGGCTCTTTAAACACAACAGCTTATAATATTTTCGTAATGTCTCCATTAAAGGTTTACTCCTTAATCTGAATGTAAACAAACCAAACATGAAACTCAGTGAAATGGTAATGACAGAGGTCAAACATCAGCTTGTGTCCTCATATCATTTTCTTACAGTTGCTATTCAAATTTTATGTCACAGCCTCGCCAAGGCCATGCAAACATAGGCTCAGTAAAATAGTACAGACAAAGATAAAGATAGTAACATAAGACAGACTTTTGGTTACCAGACCAGTCGTCCTTTGCAAGAAATCATGCAGGAATAAGATTTTGGTTCCAAGAAAGTAGCATGTAAGAGTGGCTGAGTTGAAGCAGCATGCAACAGTTAAGGAAGAGCTAGAAAAATGTTCCAATTATTAAAAACAATAACATAGCTGGTGGAAAGGTATATCAATTCAGAAGCAGTCTGAGGATACAAAAAGATGTAAAAAAGAAATCCTCAAACCTTTAATGGGGCCTGGAAAAGGACCCGAGAGCGAGACATTGATACTGTCTCAAGTTTCCTTATACTATTCAAAAGACCTCTCCCTGACTTCACACGATTCAACTCTAATCCTAAATATAAATGAAAGTGCTTTGTTCCTCGTTTCTACATAGCAATGTCAACATAAACAGTATTAGTATATAAAGTGCAATGTGTGGTGCACTGGCAGGACTGTGAGAGCCAAAGCAGGCTGTACATTTTGCTCTTGACTTTCACCGTCACTCAGCCTCTTTACCAGCTGTGTCAACAGATGCTCCAGCCTCCTGCTGCTACCGGCTGCTCCTTAAGGATATAATATTTTGGAAAAGCACCAGATTTATTATATCATTCTTAAAATAATGAGTGCACGCTTCTTTCTTACAGCCTTTTATATATTTTTAATGGGCTGCATAGTTTAATACAGGCTGGGAAATTATTTAACAGTTTAATCTGTTATCTTTTTAATGGTCTCTCACAGGCCACAAGGACAATTTTCAACTTGAACTTGATTTATCTACAGTAAATTCTTCTCTAAAGAAAAGTCTTTTGTGTGTGCTTCTAAAAGGGGCAACAGAGAAAGAAAATCACAAAGAAAACGTTTGACCAGAGAGCTGTAGAGGAGAGGGGTGAGGGAAGGATGTCCCCAGGCTATATCCTGTTAAACCTTACTCTGCAAAAAAGGAAAGTTTGGCTTCTATATGACCCACTAGAAGTCCCTTTTCACACAAAATAAATGTGTTGAATTCATACCTGCAAAACAAATTGTTCTTAAAACAATGCTCTCTTTATAACCAGAGATTACCAAGAGGGGTCTTGTTGAGGTAGCTGGTAAGCTGGATTGATGAACAATCAATCTAAGGATTGATGCAGGGGTTCATGATTCGGCTGAACACCTGCTAATCACAGTTGGATTGGTCTATCATGAAACATAAGAGTCAGTGCTTTGAAGCCCAATGAAATAGCACCTTCTTAAATGGTTAGTATTTTTGGAAGTGGTTGTATGAGGTACTAATCCATATTGAGTGTATTACTTAGAGTAGACAGCGGTCAGTATGTCTCTACTTTGGAGAAGCAGACAGGAATACCGGCACGGAAGTTAAGCGATGTACTGTTAGGAATGTGGCCTGAAGCAATACATAGTTTTACCAACTAAAAAGGGTCGACCTTTGTTAGTTAAACTCAGTTTAACAAACAGATATTACCTAACACAGTAACCACACAAACTAACAGCTCGAGGCAACGGTAGACCAACAACTCCCATGTTCTGTGAGGTAAAGTGACAGTTTGCCCGTAGGAAAGGGCTGTATCAGTGCCGCTGTTATGTACACGCGCATAATGCGCTGTGCGTAGGGCACCAAGTGCCAGAGGGGGCACCAAAACAGCCTAATCATCATCATCAATCTCAATGATAAATTATTTAAATTTAAGATGAAGCACAACTAAAATAGGCACCATTAGAACATTATAGGAATCGGGCAATAGGCCCTGAATTATGCCCCTCCCATGGTGAGGTCCCCGTGGTTTGCACTTGTTCCGACTGATAACGTGATGCTGCGGCAACAATTTCAAATATGGCCCCAAAAAGGCAGCAGGAGTCAGGGGCAGAGGGAAAAGAAGAAACTGCAGGATGACGCTCGTGCATCGCTTGCAGGTATGTTTAAAAATGTTAATTTGCTTGAAACACAGAACTATGTTCCACAACAATCTGTTTTCATCCCAGCTCGTCACATACCGACGTTTTGTCATGTGCCCTTTGCGTCTTATCCAGCCACGCAAGATACCCTTTGCCATTGCTGGCCTACACGCTAAGCCTTCCCTGACGCACAACAGGCCCTATGGCGTCCGTGGCTGACTCGCTTCCCTTCAGCGTCTCGGCCCGACACGCAAAGACTTGCACCCCGCGCGCCTTATCCTGACACACAAGGTCTACGTTACTTTGGTTAAGTTTAGACACAAAACAATGCGGTTAAGTTTAGGAAAAGATCATTGACGTTTGGTTTCAAACGGGAGGCTAACTCCTGTCTCCTGGGTCATGTTTGTGCCGTCATATGATGACCTAATTAACGATTTTGCAACCAGGAAATGCAGACGTACCTCTGTGGAGCCTCCTGCAACTGCTGAAAAATGCCTGTTCTATAGTTCTTCAGAATCATTTATACTGTGCAGAGAGCGCAAAGTCTGGTGACTTGTCTTCTGTTTTGTGTGATTGATTCTACAGTTCTGTTTTTCTTACTTGTATTTATTTTTATTTATTTATTTTAACAGCATTCACAACCTTCATCATGAAAATATTTCTTTGGTTTATTTTATTGAAGTAGATTGCACTTTCATTAATTTTGTGTGTGAGTTTCTTTATTGCCCGATTCATAGTTCTGTAGTGTAACATAATAGTGTCTTTAAAGTTTGTTTAAAGTTTTTTTGACTTTTCTCCAGTGACGTGTGACTCCTTTTACACTCCCTTTTTTCTTATTAGCCTATTTATATTTATTTTAACAATAATGGTCACAGTTTGTTTTTATATGGGGGGGGGGGGGGGGCAATTATGCTTAGGGCACCCAAATGGCAGGCCTGGGCTGTATGATGTCAAGGTAAAATATGCAATAATAAATAAATTAATAAATATAGCGTACACTGAAACTGATATTGACCACAAACAATGCTTAGCTACCTCTCAAAACCGGGGGCAGCTTGTCAACCTGACCCCACTTTAAAAAAAAAAACTATCCCTTTAATCTGATGCATTTCCAGTTCAAATGGGACAACAAGATGGGACTCAACACGGAGAGGGTCAAGTGTAAACCAATGAAATTTATGTTGGGGAAGAACGGAATGTTTTAAGTGATGTGCAATGGGTGGCGTAGAGGAGCCACAATGTTTATTTGCTTAATTTAACATTTAAGTGGTTGTTTAATCTGTCAGAAGTTTTTATTTATGCTTACAAGCATAGCAAGATGAAACTACTCAAGACAGACGGGCTGTACTTCACCAAATATAACCGAACTCTTAAACAACAGGTGCAATAAAAGTATACAAAATATGTAATCTCCTACAGAAGGTAATTTGTAGAAAGACAGTGCCTGGGACACTGCTAGTTTATTCTCATCACTGATAGACCTGTCTTTGTTTATTACTTGTCTACTGCTTAATCTGACAGATTCCACTCTAACATCACTCATCACAGCTTTACGCTGTATGGTGCCATGGTCTTATGAAAAGGAGACAGTCCAGTGTTTCCAAGAAAGCATAAATAATGCTATTTTTCACTCCAACAACAGGTCAGGACCCCTATTAACTGTCAGCAATGTAGGACCAAAAGATGCAGAGGGAGTAAAGCAAGTCTGCACCACCGTATCTTGAAATACACAAGTGAAAGTAAAAAGTAAAAAAAAAAAAAAAAAAGCAATGCAAACTGCAACATCCCAAACTGGAAACACAGATAGATGTGTGCAATTTCAAGTGTAGACATAAGAGGCTAAAACATTTGCTTTGACAAATGTTGGGTATGCCTACCACTTTAGATGCAATACACTTGAGTTCAAGATGTTGCTTTCTGCACTCCGCCCCAGCAACTAGGACTCTTGATTTAATTTATCCTAAAAAGCATGCAAAATGTTTTTTTTTAAACTTTCAGAATATAAGATTTAAAAGGCTTATTCACAAAAAATAATGTATCATTTAAGGCTTGCTTGTGGAAATACAATATTCTCTGACTATCCCTGGGCTCCCAGCATCCTACCAGATATAGTTCAATCTTAAGTGTCATCGCATTACAGTAATAAAGTACTAATGATAGTAACACCAGAAGTATGTCAACTGATAAAGTTCCAAGTCTAAATGTTTGTGGGGTAACTCAAAGGAGCTAAAATAATATTGAAGTACGCTTACTTTTTTTATTCTAATCAGAAGAGCTAACTAGTCCTGTCTGTCCAACCGCTTCTTCATAGCATCAAGCCATGAAATTGTCTTTCTGATAAGCTCAAGACCTCAAATTGTTTAATTTTGACTATCCTGGTAGAGTTTTTGTTGGGGAAATACTACTGTCTTCTTTAGAGGTTTACAAGGTTGAGTGTATGTTCTTGAAAAAGGGAGCTCTAAAAACTCTACATCATTGCCATGAAACTAGAATGTGTCCCAGTTACCTTGCACATTTTCAGTCTATTACCTTGGCATTATTGTGACAAGTACTAACATCGAGGGGAATGAGTGCATGGCACATGTCCATCAAACACGCACGGCCACTATATTCACTTCAAGAGGACTAAGACAAAAATCAGACTATGGCCTTTTTCTCCTTGCATTTCTCCTATGACAGAGGATTTACTGCAAGGTTTGCTTATGACTGGTGAAATTCACGGCCCTCTAATCACTGCACAGCTCACACTGGGCCTCCCTGAGCTCTGGGATGAGACAGACGTTTGAAGCAGAGTAAAGGTTACTCTAAGGAATGAACAAACTGTACAGTCAAAGGATTCTGACAAAACAGACGTGCACAGGTTCAAAGGTGAAAGAGCAGAGACCGAAGTGAGAAAATTCAGGCCATTACACACGTTACAAGCTCCCTTTCAAGGGAACAAGCATGTCATGCAATCTACAAGTTTCAACATGTAAACAACAATTAATTCCTACTCATAAAGGCACAAGAGGAAATGTAGTCCCTATCGCAGTATAGCTCCTACTCTTTAAAATACCAGGATCCCCATATAAATACCTCTATCTAGTAAAGGAGCCCCACCACAGCATTTCATTTTACCTCACCACCCATTCTGCTGGTGAGAAAGTAGGCTAACTGTGGGTATGTTGCTGCATGATTGGTCCTGGTGCCAGCTCATGCTGATACCAAACTCCATTTAAAAAAGGTCCCAATTTTGTGAAGATTGCAATAACCTCAGAGCACTTTGAATCACACTTTGGTAACTACTGCTGTGAGGAGTTCAAGTTTCCATGTGCATATTTCAGCTAAAAAGAGTTAGCCATGACTGAACTTACTCAAAAGAAGCCGGTATTTACTTTCTGAACAAGTTTCCAATGGTTCGGATAGACACACACACGTTGTAAAATGTAATTCTGTAGTGCAGCCATGACAGTTGGACTCGCATCTGTTACCACGTTGGCAGACAGACACATGCAAGTTAGGCTAACGTTACACATGCAGCCATACAGACTTCAGGAAGTGGTTTAGGTCAAAAGCACTCAATGACAGCCACACACACAAGACTCATTCAAAGACACACACGTTACCCATCAGTACTCACATGCTGGTGCTCTGGCGGTGATAGTATATGATGTGAATCCGCTGTTAAGTAACCGGACACCGAGTGTTAACAGTCGACTATCAGTGTTTATGTTTTGCTTCGTTGCTTGCTAACCCCACACAGAGATTCACAGACACACTACTGATCGGAAGAGAAATTAACAGATAAGGGGGGGGGGGGGGTTATATATTACGTTACGCACACACTCAGGCGCGCGCGCACACACAAACACACACACACGCGGAGGTAGAGTGACTTCAGGACAGTCGGGAGAGCGCTCAAAGCGTCGACACACACGCTGTCAGTCACACACGCTCACGCACACACACACACACACACTTGCTCAGTCCCTCATATGTAGTAAAGGCGCTAGGACTCTTAAGCTAGTTGCTAAGTGCTAACTATATAGCTAACTTAGCTAGCAGCTGGCACCGTTCGTCTCCGTCTGGCGGATATAGGAGTCTGCTACTGCGCCTGCCTCCTACTCCGTGTTAATCTCTCTCTCTCTCTCCATAAACTATAAGCTTCCATCCCTTCATTGACATGACGCAACCAGGTACTCCCCCTTCTACTCTCAACCAATCACAGAAGAAGGCATGACAGCACGCAGCAAGCGCCACGTTTTAAAGAGCTCGAGACTATAGACACCCCTGAAAAAATGTTACATAAAATAATAAGGTGTTATTAAGGGGATAACTCGAAGCTACGAAGGCCAATTTCCGACATTGGTACAACATCTTTATTAGCCTGATAAAATAGACTTTTTTTTCACAGCAGAGTAGAAAAAGTACAGGTTTTATTCATAAAAATGGTGGTTCTATTATGTTCAAGTGTCCTGGTAGGCCTACAGGAACCCAGCATGCATTGTACCAGGATACTGAAACCAAAGCTCATTCATTTAAATATCTACACTGGCATGTCAAAATTGCTTTAATAAAAAGTTATGTTAGGACAAAGCCTCTCATAAAATTAAAACGGGAGAAAATCATATTGTGTAAAATGAAGTAAATTTGCTTTGATTTAGCCTATACTGGTCCAAATATACATTTTGCAGCAGATATTTTGATAGTAGAAGTTGTAATCGATAAAACAAAAATTGCTACAATTAATGTTTTTATTTCACACTGAAATAAATCACCTACTGCCCAGATGCTACCTGCCCAGCATCAAATGGCAGGAAGACACAGTTAGCAACTAGCTGCTGAACATAGTGGCACTGGCGAGTTTAGCAGCTCAAAGAGGCAGATATTTTCCCCAAGAGTTACTGAGACCAAAACAGAACTAAAAAGAAGTGAAATACTTACATCAGCCAGGTGGCCAGTCACAATCCAAATGAATGCCAATGTTGTTCCATAGGCTATTTGCTGGATTTGTGAAAGGGAAATATTTGCTAAAAATAATCCGCTATTTCAACTTAAAAGGTGAGCTAGCATTGTGTTAACAGCTTCCATTGCCCCAAACAGTCAGTTTTTCTAAGTTTAAGTTACAACCGCTTTGCCTCAGACCTCTGTCTGATTGGCTCTTCCTTGGAATTTATTGGAATAAATGCAGTCAGTTTTTGTATGACTTTTAAAGTCTAATAAGAGAAGGCAAGGCTCATAGCTACCAGTCTTGTTCTTGAGGACTATTTTTTTAGTAATTGTTTGTCATTTGCTTAAACTGCAATTCTGCATAGACAAAGAAGTGAAAGCTAAAACATTCACTCTGAAATTTAGGCTAGTTAAAAAACAGTTGGATTTCCCTTGAAGATTTATTGTAGGCCTACTTATTTGCCATGTATGTTCATAAAACATGATTGGTTCTATTCCTACTTTTGTATTATATCAGAATAAGTGATTTCATCCTAATCATTTAGGTTGAGTATTGGGTAAACTCATCAAGAACCCTCAGAGTGGAATGTGATTTTTAAAAAATTAAAAACAAAAACAAGGAGAAGAAAAGAGGAAAAGTGAGTACTGAAAGTAAATGTTGTGGTGCACAGTATGAACAAAAGAAAAAAACTCAGGAAACTGCTCAAAAGGATGGATTTGATTACAGGCTCTTAAAATGGTTCTTTGACATCCTGCTTTGTAAAGTGGACAATAGACTACTATGCCTCTGAGAACCACGCGATGCACACTGTGAGCGCCTTGTATTAAAGCACTTCATTCATTACTGCCTTATTCTAACTCTGATCCTAACCTGTAAATGCCAATCAATTGATTCAATCCTAATTTAAAGGGGAAATACAGCCTAAAACATTTTCGCACCTATCCACGTTCACATGTAGCGATGCAAAGTTCAGTAACACACAAAGACATAATCACACACAGGGGCTTGGCACAGGTTTACTCATACATGATTGTTTCTCAACTCTTGTGTGTTCTCTTATCGGGTCCAGATAACAGAGTCTGTGTCAGTGACATTCCTAACAGGACAATTTCAAAATCAACCCGATCTATGGCAGGGCCGAAATTAATGGGACAATCAATGATGTGTTTAAAGGAGCTAGTCAATAAGAAATAATATATACAAAGGCACAAACCAAGTGATTTATTTTTTCTGATACCTTACACTCCCTCTCTCACTGAACTTTAATCTATCCTGCTCGCTCTCCTTCAACACTCAGCTCCTCTCGCTGCCTCTCCTCAGGCAGTCTTTTAAAGGTTCTGATTAATACCATACTCTCATGTGTCTCGCGCGTCTCCTTAAGAAGCGTCACCTCAGACATGCCGAGTGGGTCGACCACAAGCATGCCAAAGTGTTGCATCACAGTCCTCTTGTAGCTAGGCCACATTGGAGCTAGCTAAAAGAATTTTTATGGGGCTCCATCCCTGTATAACAGACTCTCAATATCATTCTGTTGTCATTTTGTGTATGTAAAAGGGTGCACAAATTTCAGAGGGTGTTTTGGTGGGGGGTCAACATTTATCACCCAAGTGACCTTTCACCCTCTCAGGGGCCAGTAGCACAGTGACACTGATTTCTAACGTGCTAATTTAATTTTGCTATAATGCCTATAATATAAAGCCTTGAATAGCTTTGCCCCCTCATGGCATCAAGTGTTAGCAACAGAGGGATAGTGAATAAAACTTTAAAGTTCAATTTTTTCCCCCATAACAATGTAATGACTGAGCCAAGTGTTACATAACAGAGCCCAACCTCCAACTGTGTCGATGACAGCAGTCAGCCCCCATGTATAGTATCTCACAAGTGATAAAACCTTAAGATTTAATCCTCTGTTCTCTACGTGCAGTCTGTTATTGCTTAAGTTTAAGTTTTCTGAAAGGCGTGAGCTAATGTGTTGGATAAGAATGTGCGGTAGTTGTGACAGATCTATATGCATAATTAATTGTAGACTTTCCAAACACAGGGTCAATCATATTTAACTATCTATTGATTGTATTATTTGATTTCACTCAGTATGTTATAACCCTTTAATGTATGTATATAAATATTTTAAGCATGAGGATATCTTAAGATGATGTACAAATCATATATCATGTTGCCTTTTCTTGCTATCCTTTGTTCAAGTTCTGTAGTTTTGTTGCTAAGGTATTCTTAAGTGTTATACCCTTGTGACAACAGTCCTGAAAAAGCTGTTTACTGGTGCCACTCTGGCCGAGGAAAAAAAAGAAAGAAGAAAAGCAGCAAATGAGAGAAAGTGGGGATGGGTTGTGGTGGGAGGCATCAGCTCAGTCAGCTGGCAAAGAGCTGCTGGCCATGAATAGGTGAATGGCCACTGCTCAGTAACGTCTCTGTTTATTCTCTCCCTCTTCCCCCTTCCCTCACCCCATTGGTCTGGTCTCCCTCTCCCCCTTTATCTACGTGATTGTGCTCCTGGTTGCCACTGCCCTTCTGATGTCTCCCTACTTGGTGCAAAATTAAAACTTTCCAATTAGAGAACGAGAACAAAATCTCCGGCTGGGGAAGTTACAACTATTTATATAGAAAGATATAGCCCCATAAGCAAGTAAAGAGGACAAATGTGACAACTGCTTGAGCACAGATCAACCTTGAAAGAGTTAATACTCTTTAGTGGGAGGTGGAGTGTTAGAAATAACCTGAAAAAACAGGCGGACAAACTGTTGTGGACATGGTGGACTTTTGTTAGAGTGTTCCAGGGGGAGGAACCAACCGGAGGTAAACACATGATGCCAACAAATACATGCATATAAAGAGATGCATGCATCAAACTGTCAAACACATATTCCTGCACTCATGCACTTGAGGACCTCACTTACAGGTTTTATTTAACAAGGAAACGTAAAAGGACATAAGGCCCATATACAGTATGGAGAACCATATAAACACTGTTATCACTGTCACAGTGGCAATAACACTCGTGAAGATATGGTACCAAAGAATACCGCCTTGAGAAATGCCCCTGAGAGATAAGAATATAACGGACCAAACCAGTCGAGGTGAATTGTAAGTAAACATGAAGACAGAGAAGACATATTCTCTGCAGTCAGTATGATACACACACACACACACACACACACACACACACACACACACACACACACACACACACACACACACACACACACACTATGGTTAACCATCAACCTGAGCACACAAGTACTCAGAGAGCTGTAAGAGAGGAGATGGTCTACTAAGGTCAATATTAGCCCATTATGGTCTTATATCAAAACCTTTCAACAAGCTGTGTGTGTCTGTCTTTGGGGATATCTGTGTGTGTGCTCATACATGTCTATGTTTGTGAGGACCAAGTAGTTTGAGTTTTAGACACAAACTTAAAGGAATAGTTTGCAAAATACACTTATTAGCTTTCTTGCCAAAAGTCTGATAAGAAGGTTGATACCCCTCACTTGTCTGTCTGTTAAATATAGAATTTTGACTGCAAAATGGTTGCATGTTTTTTTTTAGTGGGTAAACCCCGCTAAAAATAAGTGATTGACTCCTTTTCCATTGCCAATACACAAGTTTGCCTTTCTGTTTTTTCCCCCCCTGATGTGTCACATTCGACATCACATCAGAAAACAGGGAACAGTAGAAAGCAGCATGGAGGCCAGTGACAATATAATACTTACTTGTTATCTTTTTAACATCAGTCCCTTTCACACTGAACGTTGTTTGAGGGCTGCTTGAAAGCAAACGCAAGGAAAACTGTCTGGAACTTCAACACACATTAGCATTAGAATGGAAAAAGGGAGAAAATGAACGTGTCTATTCGGGTGTCATCACTGCTGATCAGAGTTGGAGACGATACTACCTGTGACTACTGCTGGAAAAGAAGACTGTTTGTACCCTTTCCACTGAGGACAAAAGCCAAATATTAGTGGGTGTTAGCAGATTTTTTTTTTGTCTGGTGCTAAAGGGGTAAATGAAGCTACAGCCTGGAAGACAGTTAGCATAGCTTAGCACAAAGGCTGGGAACGGGGGTGGGGGGGACAGCTCTCCAAAGTTAAAAAGTATGACATCCAGCACCTCTAAAGCTCACACATTAGCATGTTATATCTTGTTTGTTTAATGAATGCAGCAACAAGTTGGGATTTTACTGAAGTCAGAAACATTAAAAACCAACCTTTTTACAAATTTTATTCAAATGTCAGATGCATAAAAGCATTTAAATATGTAACACATGTATTTACACCAAACATTTATTTACAACAAAAGCATACAAAATATGTTTCCTCAAAATATGTAGGGAAAAAGTATTGAATTAGAATTTAGTTTGAATTTAAAAAAACACTTTTGATGAATCTAGAGGTAGTAATGCTTTTAGTTAAACACTACTGCCAGTTGATTGGCTCTTTTGCCCCCACTGTTCCAGCTCCTAAGTTGTCTTTCCCTTCTGTGTTGCAGAAGAAGGCAGCTGGATCAGGCCCATGTCCAAATGAGCCCCATGATTGGTGGAAAGGTAAGACAGTGGTGGGCTCTCTTTGATTTGAGTCTCCGCCATCAATATCAGTTATTACATGAGAGTTTGATGCAGCATTGTTGCTACATGTTACCAAGGTGCTGGGATCTAGCACACTGGCATTGTTGGGAGCGATGGTGTTGCTGTTGGTTAGAGAGGTTAGGACTTTGTCTGCATTGCTGCTGTTGCTTGTCGTTCCAAGGAGGCAAGAGGAGGAAAAGGTCCGAGCTGGGGCCTGAGGTGGGACCAGATTACTGCCTAGACGCTGGGTGAGGAGCTGGTGCTGCAGCCGCCTGTCAGTCCAATCCTCCTGAGGCTGGCGGTGGATCTTCATGTGAGCATTGCGGGACTTGATTTTGTAGAACATCCTGGAGCAAGGAAAGAGGAAAGAGGAAAGACCAAATTAAAATGAAGGCTTGAAAATCAAAACCATCTGTTGGCTCACCCTGGAGCCAAACACAGGCAGGGTTTGTGTTGGAGCTTCCTCTAGTTACGACTGGTCCTACTCACTTGCCACACAGCTTGCAGGGGAAGAAGCTGGCCAATGAGGGCATCGGAACCACCTCTTCCAGCGCAAACGGTTTCTTCACTGGCTGACAGGTGGGTGTAATCTATGAAAACAGGACCAATTGTAAGCTAACATGCTTTGATCCACAACCATTTCATGAATTTAACTCGTTAAACTACACAAATACTCCATATTCTTTCTTACATCAAGCATACTATTGTATTCTCTTTGTTTCCATTTGTTTCTATTATATGAGTCTTATCTGGCAGGGATCAGAATGCATGACTCAGTGGAGTCCACAGAGTATCACTGGAATAGGCAAATCGTTACAGGACAACAACAGGGATAGAGGATGAGAACTAAAGCAAAAAGGCTGATATTAACAGCAGTGTGCTTACACTTGTCTGCTGCTCCAACTCGCCAGCTTGTTTCTCCTCCTCCTTCTGTTTCTCCTGCTTGTCCTGCAGCTTCTTGTTCAGGTAGAAAAATTCAACACACTGGCACACGGTCTTAGTCCTCACCTGCAACATGCACACACAAACACATGCAAACACACAGACAGTCAATAGTTAGCACTCAAAGACCAACCTGACACGTCTACCAAGCTGAAACGTCCAGTTGCACAAACACACTTTAAACTGATATTTGATGCAAAACAAAACAAAACTGCCACCTTCAGGTAACTGTAAAGGGAGTTAATGAGGGTAAAACGTGGTGTCTTGGCATCTCCATTATCAGAATAAAACTGGTTTAGCAGAGTTTTCAGCCCTTGCTACGTGGTTGACTGCTACTATGTGTTGTTTCCACTATCTGATCACAACTTATGGTTATGCATACAAAGTAGCTGATGTGCTACTTTTACACTAAAGACAGATTAGAGAAGGAAAGCACTGAGAGGGGAACCATTAAAACAATACAGAATAAAAAACAAGCAATGCATGGATAATGGGTATACCATTTTCTGTATGAGTGAAAACTCTTTTCCGTATGTTCCCAGAGCTGCACTGAAGAGACTCTTTTCAGTATCTGTCCAAAAATCACTACCTACAGAGACAGGGAGGAGGGGAGGGGAAAAGAGGGCATGAGAAACAATGAAAACAAATACCAACAGGTCATCCTGCAACGCATGACTTGCCTCGCTGCCAAGTAATGCAATCCCCGTGGTGAACAGTGTAAAGTCCTGCAGCTCAGGAGAGGATGAGTTGAGATGAGAGTGACTCATCACAACAGCGGGGCCAGGGATTTTATACATCTAAATGTTGTTATTAAGTTGTTGCCAAGTGGCCCACCTGACAACTCTGCAGTTAACATGGTTTTTGGTGGAGGTTTGGCCACCTACACAGGTTACTATTGTATGAACAGTGGGAGTGGTACTTTGCTGACTCACATTTTGACATGCGTGCTGTTGCATACTGTCATACTGTTGACTATTAGAGACACTAAACTTCCTTCACTGCAGCCCATTTAAGCTCATGACTTCCCTTCCTATTTCTGTTGTGATTTGATTTGAATTCACCTCAAACACTTGACAGGAGGAGAGAGTTACCTCAGGTTAAATATCCACAATCAAGAGTTGTCTGTACATTAGGTGATTAGAAATGATTCTTTAGCATGTATAAGAAATCCAACCATTAGAGTGAGGTCAAAGGTCACAGGTTTACCAGAGTAGTGGTAGTCTCTTATTGGCGAAGGCTGTGAGAACAGCAGCATCTCCAGTGTGGCCTGCACAGGAGAGAGGGATGGACAAGGTAGAGAACAGACAGATGAGGCATGCAAGGTTCTAGAGAGAATTGAATGGATACAAATGAATGAGAAAGAAAGAAAGAAAGAAAGAAAGAAAGAAAGAAAGAAAGAAAGAAAGAAAGAAAGAAAGAAAGAAAGAAAGAAATGACAAGGAGAATGAGCAGGTGAATACTGATGCATGGAAGTAAGCTGTGATGGATGGAGGATTGATGAAGGAAAACAATGAAATGATGCATAGAAAAAGAAGAGATGAAGAATTAAATACAGTCAGTGTTACCATTGTGTTCCCCTGGCAGTAGTGCAGACAGTGCAGAGCCAGCTCTGTGTTACTGCCCCCTCCTGGTAAACAGCTGGAACTACACATGGACAATAGCTTCTCCACTTCTACACACACACACACACACACACACCATATCAGCAGTTAGCATAATAGACAACACAGTTATTTTTATGTTTTCAGGGTCTATCTTCCATCAGGGTCTATCAAACATGTCTCTATCATACAGGACATTATAGGTACACTAAAATATTTGATTCATATTTTATCAGGTCACTGTAGCTTTGACCCTTATTACTCGAAGTTAGTCTTAAAAAGGTTTTGGGTTGGAGCCCTGAAGAAGTTTTACTTTGGCATGCCATTTACCTTGGTCTTGTAAGTTGCTACTGTCCTGCAGCTCGTCCCATGGTTTCCAGAGGAGTTGTTCCCGAGGGGATTCCTCCTCTGGTGACCACAGCCCTGACCCCCCACTCACAAAGCATGGAGGAAGCTCTGCCTGGAAATCACGACCCACGTTGACATACCTGGAGAAAGGGAAAGAAGGAGGTAGTACAGTGAGAAAGAAGAAGATCATTTCTATAAGATAGATCTCAATACAAATACCCTCAGAGTATACCCTCCCTGAGAAAATACCCCAAATTTGTATCTTTTAATGATTTGTTCAACCTGCATGAGTATCTGCATCAAAGTACACTCAGTGACAGACAGTCAGGGGATGTATTCACCAGATACAACGAAAAACAGATGACTGACTCTTCACCATGCTTTTGAGACATCATGCTAACTAAAAAAGTAACGCACAAACAAGACCCACAGCAAATTTTTCTTCAACAATTTACTTACGGTAACACACCACCCTCATCTTCTTCTTCTCCACCTGCAGTTTCCTCTTCTCTGTGATGGAGAGATGAGAGGGATGAGTACAGCCCCTTCCCCCTACGCGCAGGATTGAGGACGGGTCGAGGAGTGTAGTGGCCCCGCTTTTGACCCCTGCTGGAGTGAAGAATACTGGGAAATGGAGTTCCAACGTAGATCTGGGAGGCTTGATGCTGTAAAAACACAAGGGAAACACATTTACACTGTTAGCATTGTCCTTTTTGGACCAATACGCAGACAAAGTGGTTTAGTGGTTTGAAGGTATCTCTGCAGGGTTCTAAAACAGCAAGTCCTCTAAAATGTATTCTAAGCTTAAACTGATCAAATACAGAGATAGGTCCATGACATATTTAGCATAGGTTGGAAGCAAACTCCAACTCCAAATCTGTCTCATTTACACACTGCATCTATTCAGCATGTCTAAAAATAAAAACCCAGATGAAGACTGTGGTTTGAGAAGCAGTAACGCAGTTGGAACTAACGTAATGTCTTGACAAACGTTTATGCATCCGCCCACTACATCCTCACAGCTTCTCCAGCTGTGGTGCATGTTGCCTCCTCATTACCCAGTCTCAGAGGTTTTGCTGATGGAAGAGTGACAACAATGCACAAACCTGGCAACCCCAGTGTGAAAATGCAGCTTCAGAAAAGCAGTGAATATTCATGACGAAGAGCCTCAAGAGCACAATCTGTTTGCTTTTACATTTTTTATTTAATTTTTTACTTATACTTTTCTGTCCATATTTATGCAATAGATATTTTCAGCCTTGATACGTATAGAGGATCATAATAAAGGACCATTCTCAGGAAGGACCAGGGGCCCTCTTTTTTTGTCCCTGGCCTCGAGATACAAGAAAAAAAGAAAGTGCTGCTTGGCACTCCACGTGAAATGTGCCACACTAGCATCTCACGGAGGCTGCACTTAAACAAAGATGCTGACATCATCACTCTAACATGCTCACAATGACAATAATAACATGCTATAATGTTAACCATGTTAGTTAAGAATGCTAGCAAGCTAACATTTGTTATGGAACAAAACAGCAGTAGTTATTTGTAATAAACAAAAGTAATGCTATAAACAAACTATAAACCACAAAAATGTAAGTGCCCAACCTGGCAACCCAATTACCAATGATTTTGACTTAAGGTGGATCTCAGTCTTGGATGCATGAACAGAAAACTGCTGTTGCTCTTCTTGTATCACACAGAGCAAGAGGAAATACACAAGCATGTTTACCTACATGTCAAACAGTTTCTTAAACTTTGCTCAAACTGTTTCCTGTGCTGAAAAATAGTAGAAGTGTTGTACTGTACCTTTGACTGTGATTGGTTCAGATTGGCTGATCCATTCTGTCCTCTTTGGATCACCATGTAAGGGGCTATCTTTTCTGCCACCTCATAATGTTGAGATGGAAGAGAGGGAAGATGATAGGAGGCGTGGAGGGATGGAGTATTGGAGGAACAGTGGGTACTGGGTGGGTGGAGCGAAGCAAGAAATGACGATTCTGGGGACTTAAGGATGTTTTGTGAGGCTGGAACAATAAGAGGGGAGAGGACAAGAGCTGTGAAAAACAGTTATAGTATTGTCGTGATGTAGCCAACGCTCAATAATTGACTGTGTGATTATTTTGAGTCAGAACTGCTGCAGAACAGACTGCTGTCTGTCTAGTCTAGCATTACGCCAGATACTGTCAGAATCTGTTGGTTGGGAACACCAATGAATTCTGGATGTACTGTACGCTGTATGCAGTTCCAGTTGAGAAACCACTCCAAATGGTCAGATACAATGGAATCGTATGCTGGCATGTTTTTCTGACAGTTGCCCATTGCAAAACAGTGACATCCATCTTATGCATTTACTTTGCTAGTAACTTGCAACAAGAAGGAGTCATGAAGGACAGGAAGAAACAGTTCAAAGTGCGGCTTCATTTCAAGAAGAAAGATGACAATAAATGCTGGTTGTAATGTAAGGGTGGAAAACCAGCAATATATTGAAATATCTTTCGACGCAACATAGCAGGAAACTCACAGGTGTATTAACGATTGCTGTGTTTCACTTAGATGAGGTGCTATAGCTATCTCTCAGACTACAACAAGCTTCACTCACCCATCAGTGTGTTCAGACTCTGAGATTTGCTGAAAACCTTTTTTACACACACAAAATTGATCAGGAATCCATAAGGGAATTGATAAAGAATTGGACCGATAAACAGAATCGGTAATGGCATTTGTAGAAAAAAATTGTATTAATTTCCATCCCTATTCGTCACATGAGAAAATAAAATTTTTTTTTTGACATGTTGCAAACCAGTACCAAAGATGTCTGTCAGAATTGGTTTCAAATGTGAAAAGTGAAAAAGTAATTTGCATACAGGAAATGGTAAATTTCACAAGCTCACCTTCGAAAAACCCACATGTCTCGTAAATTTACATGTGGGTAACTTGTTGGGGTTTTTTGTAAGGGGGGGAATAGAGTTCACTTAACTTTCATGTTTAAGTACTCTAATCTATTTCATTTATTATGTTTTCTAGATAAACATTTAGCAATTTTATACTCTTCTTCTTACTATCCTACTTTCATTCAAAAAGATGCACAAACCTTACCTGTGACGCCGCCATAGTCACTACCATGAGAAGGTCTCAGGTTGCCCTTGACGTTGCTGGGGTTGGCTGACAACTGTGGAAAGTTGTGTGCCAGCAGTGGCAACTTCCAAATCATCCCAGAGGCATGGATGGATGGGAGAGGCTGCAGGTGAGAAGCAAAAAACTGGACTGCACCAATTGGTTCTCCCCCCTGGGCCACTGAATGTCCGGTGCCCCCAAATGCACTGGGAGAGTCCATTTTGGAGGGAGAGTAAGAGGGAGGAGGTCGAGGTGTAGGAGGAGGACTAAGAACAGAAGACATGAGGTGAGATGATGTGGGAGGAGAGGGGAAAGATGCTAGAGAGGGGTGAGCGGGTGAAGAAGAGGAGGCAGGAGGCAGGTAGGACTCTGGATCAAATGCACAGCTGTGCCTTGACTTTGCCAATCCAGGACTTTCTGCTCTCCCTACTCCAAATTCCCAGCTCTGTCCAGAGGAATCACCTCTTGGAATCACAGGGAATCTTCGGTTTCGCTGGGAGAGGAACGCCTCAGAGAAGGAATCCAGTTTCTGAGTGTACGTCCCACTGCTGACACCAATAGGTGATCTCTGTGGTAGGCACCCTGTGGCCAAAGTTTGGGTGTCTGTTCCTGTTCCTCTCCACCTGCCCTCTCCAGCCTGACTCGAGGGGGAGACACTGAGCCAGGGTCCCTCAACCTCTGCTGGTTGAAGCTGATCCTCACCTGAGCCACAGCTGGACCCATAATCTTCTTCTCTTCCTAAGTAATGATCACTCACTCTTGAATCTGTCCTACAATAATCTAGACTGCTGTCACTAAAGCTCCCTGCCACACTTCTGTTGAAGGGAGTACTTTGTTGGCTAACGCTAGCCTCCCTGTTGTAAACTGTTTCACTTTTAGCTTCATAGCTTACATGGGTATAATTATTATAGTTTGCTATAAGTTTACGCCTGATTCCTTCGTCATTGCCACAATTCATGGTGTGAAAAACATCATTTACCTTACTGAAGCAATCTCCTTTACTATAAAAATTGTCTGCTGCACTTTCAAAACTCTCCCCATCCTCCCAAACTTCCTCTTTTTTGCTACTGCCATACCATGTGTCAGCAAAATGGCTGCCTATCCCACTTTCTCCATCAAGATGGTCTCCCAAGTTAGCATCTCCATCCAAACCGATACCACTTGTGTTTAGCAAACCTCTGTCACTCCCATTGCTCACCCTCCTTACCCCAGAAGAGGTACTTGAAGGCGGGAAGGAGGTTGCGGATTCTTCCTCTCTACCTCCATATTGCTCCAGTGGGTCCAGGGTAGGCTGAGAGGAAGGGTATCCCAGTTCAGGGCTTTGAAGGCTGGGCAAGGTGAGGTGAAAGGATGGGCGGTGGCGATGATGGTGGTTGGAAAAGGATTGGGTGGATGTATGATCATCCATGATGGCTTGCTTGGTGTAGCTGGAGTGGCTACAGGAGACAGACAGAAACATATTGTAAGTATGAATGAACAAAAGTAAAATTATGTCACATTAGCTGTAGTACTTTAACTACTGCATACTTAACAGTACAGAGTACATGTCTTATACCAAATGCTGTGACTCATCAAATTTTGAAATAATTGAAAGGTTTTGCTATATTTCTACTGCCAATGTTTGATCCTTTTCATATACAACACTTTCACATATTTCTTTTTGTTAGCTGTTACCAAACATAGTATTTAGATCACACATTTTAATAGCTGTGATTTCAGTGTACCAAAATATATGAGAAATTATATTATGTGACTGTAAAGGGTTAACCTAATGACAAAGACCAGAGAGTCCTGCTGCTCAATGCCAACAAAACCAAGGAGCTGATTGTTGACTTTAGAAAAAAAAGGGGGAAAAGACACACATTCCTCTCTACATCAATAGAGCTGAGGTGGAGCAGGTGAAACCGCCCAGAACATCATTGGCACACATCTACTAAGCATCAGTGATACTGGCAAGATGAGGTGGCTGCACAGAGCCCAACAGATTCTAAAATACAACACCCACCCCAGCCACAGCCTGTTCACCCTGCCCCCGTCTGGCAAAAGATACAGAAGTGTTCGCTGCCATACCACCAGACAACAGAGGAGGTTTTTTCCTTAGGCTGTGAGACTCCTGAATTCATCCTTCACCAGGGCTGCCAACTCTCAGGCATAGAGCATGAGACTCACGCAATTGACACAAATGTCACACTCTCACTCCACACATGCCTTTTCTCCTCCAACATATAGTTTTTTCAAGTTTAGATGGGCTAGGGCACAGAACGTAACAAGGCAACACTTTTACAGATTGTCAGACAGGCTGACAGAAAGTAGTAAATGTGTCTATTATTCAACTTCAGGGATTGCAGGACACAGCAAGCGGGGACAGGAGAGAGGTGAAGCGGCAGAAAAGTGAGTGTGATCTTATTGTATTAATGTGATAGACCTGGATGTGGAGGCTCATACATCTGTGGCTCTAACTTACAGGTACCATGGTGGGCAAGGTTGCCAGATCAGACTGACAGTTTCCAGCCCAATTACAACTCAAAACCCACCCAATTCAATAAAAAACAGCTGAAATCATTACCTTGCCAGAAACCCATGTAAAACCATTACATATGTTAAAGAAAACACATAATAAACATATAAGGCCAAGGATAAAATGTTACATAAAACAGCTACACACTGCTGTCAGTGAGTGAGTGAACACAAAGTTTACTAAAATTTGTATAGTGTTTTTGGCCGTAAAATGAGAGCTTGTTTGGTAATATTGTTTACACGATATTTTCAAAATCCTGCCAAATATTCACAAAAGCAGCCCAAATTTCATCCAATAGCCCAACACTATTTTTTACCGCCCAATGTTATCAAAAATAGCCCAGTTGGGTAGAAAACCACCCAATCTGGCAACACTATGGTGGCACAATTTTGGCTAACAGCTGCTGTCAAAATAAAGTTGTAAGGTTAAGAGTTGATCTCCAAACTGCTCTATTCACGAATGGTTTCTAGAGCTCTGTGGGTATTGTAGTTTTCTGATTATTCATGTACACTACAATGTAATGCAATGCTGCTTTTAAAAAAAATCAAATCAAGCCCAGATTAGCAGTTTTTAGCTTTCATGCTAACACAGTCTCCCTTGACCATTTAGTTTAGTTTACCCTTAAAATTAGGTGACAGATTATCAGATGCAATTGGAAATGTCAAATGCAACTGAAGAAAAATGACGGTAATTTTGCTAGCCAACACAGCCTTAAGCAAAACAATTGCAATTTTACATGTGTTGGATAAAAGCCTTTTTTTCTCAATTTTTACTGTTATAATCTTCATAAAAAACAAATTTTCAAGAGCAAGGCAGCCTGTTGTAGAAATTCAGTTTAAGTACAGACATTTACATTGCATTTCAGTAACTGTTTAAGTCTTTGTTCCTTTGTTCGTTCGTTAAGTCTTCGGCGTTTCTTTTCTTTCTTAATCAAAACCACAGTCTGCTCTAAATAGGACACTGAGTCAGAAAGAGAAAGAACAAAAGAAGATAAGATGAGACAAATACACTGTATGCGTTCTGAGTTTTTGTTTTACCAGTCCTTGGTGCTTAATTTCCTTTTCACATATGTTCGTCGTCTGTTGTTCATGTTTTCGGGTCCTAGTTTTTCTTCTAGTTTTTTTCATTGTTCTCTCTGACTTTTTGTTTGCTCTTTCACTCTCCACTCTCTTCCATGTTTGTTTAGTTATTTCCCCCCGCAGATTTTCAACCTCTCACACAGTCCTTCCTATCTCTCTCTCTCTCTCTCTCTCTTTGCTGTGTATCCTTTGACAGCACACACACACACACACACACACACACACACGCTCATTTACTCACTCAGTTACTCACTGAAACACACGTATACACACACACACACACACACACACATGCAGGTGTCAGAGGGACCAGCGGGTAGTGATGTTGCCTCTCTGCCTTTTCGTCGTCGTGGTAACCACATCCTGAGGAAACAAACGCTGACGGCTCTCCCTCCTTTCAGCTATCTTTATCTCTCTGCCCCCCTCCTCCATCAGAGAGGTGTCTCTTTCCGTCCTTATCTCTCTCCGTGTCTCACCATGCGCCCTCACCAACTTTTATTTCCTCTGTCTCTCTCTTGTCCTGCCTTTCTTCTTCTTCTGTCGCTTTTTGGCTTTTCATCTCTCTGCTTTCCTCAGTCTTTGTGTCCTGTCTGCTTTTTGGTGTGCATTTATGTTCTTTTCTGCAGTCTCATCCCCTTTTTGGGCACTGTTCTCCTTTTTGTTTCTTTTTTTGTAATACCTTTCTCTTTTTAAGATAGGTTGAGTTACTAAAACATTCACAGATGTGTACAAAATGCAGTAAATCTTATCTTATCCATAAAAGCACATTTATGTATCTGTAAAGTGCTACTTTGGTTTCGGTTTGGCCTTAGTAAAGTCATTTGACTGTGTAACATGTGATAAAGGTGTGTGTAAGTGTGAATAATTCATGTATATGTGTCTTTCAGTATGTGCGAATCTACACACTTTTGTGTGGCTATACAGTACATTTTGTAAGTGTGTGTGTGTGTGTGTGTACAGAGGCGGTAGCATAGATGTTTACCAGAACAAGATTCTCCGGCTGAGTCAGCTGACAGGAAGTGAGAGAGAATGAAACAGGAAGGAAGCGACGACACAAACGATAAGGTTCAGGGAACCCTCTAAACACCCTGCAGCCCCACCTACTCACCCACCCACTCACCCACCACACACACACACACACACACACACACACACACACACACACACACACACACACACACACACACACACACACA
>JBBPCS010006677.1:0-12621 GCA_037974645.1 Hollardia meadi
TGTTTCCATATGTTTTCATGTATGAAAAGACCCAAAATGAACACTGTAAGCGGACTACTTGATTACTATAAACGGATGATTTAAACAGCATTTCTATAGGATTGATTCTGTCCTGAACCTTTAGATCCATATAAGCGGTTGATCACTATATCCGTGATCACTAGAAGCGGTTTCCACTGTATTAGCAAATTTAAAGGTTGCTGTTGACACTATAAAACGTCAAAGATTAAGCAGCACAGTCAGCAGAATATATCCTCCAGGGACCTTGAATATCTGGAGCAAATTTCAAGGCAAATCATCCAATAGTTGTCAAGCTATTTTGCTTGGACCCAAAAATGTCAACCTCATGGTGGCTCTAAATGTAAACTCAGTTGATCTCCAAAGTCATCATCCTTAGGGGACCATGAATGTCTGTACAACATTTTATGGCAATTCATCCAACAGTTATTGAGATATTATAATATGAGCCAAACGGCCAACAGACCCACCAGTCATGTCATGTATTATTATTATTAATTTTAATCTTTCTTAAAAGTATATTAGGAAGGAAAATGGTGTGTGTATATACAGTACCTACAACTACTGTAGTAAACCAACATGTTTATACAGCGCACTACACTGGTCCAAACTGGTGAATTCACATCAAGATTTCATAAATGAGCATTGTCAGAAATTGGGGCTTTTCGAACCTAAAAGTCCAAACTAACGACCAGACCAGACCTGACCAAGTGTCAATTAAACATTTGGTCTCTTTCTCTCCACATGTGGTCCTAAAGTCTGAAGCATCCCAAAA
This sequence comes from Hollardia meadi, assembly GCA_037974645.1. Lineage (NCBI taxonomy): Eukaryota > Metazoa > Chordata > Actinopteri > Tetraodontiformes > Triacanthodidae > Hollardia > Hollardia meadi. The sequence continues at coordinate 794 of JBBPCS010006677.1, forward strand.
AAATTGTTTTTACACTATAAACTAAACCATGATTTAATTTGATCCAGACAGGGAGCCCACCTCTTTTTGTTGGACTTGAGGTCAGCTGTTTGATCTGGATCATGGTCTGGGTGCAGTTTCTAACCTGTGATTTTGGTTTGGGTTAACTTGAAAAGTCTGAAAGTCTTTTCGAGCCCACCTAATTCAGTTGAATTTAGTTGTCCGGTTTCACTGCTAGAAGAAAAGAAATAAGAAGGAATAATAAAAGTACAAGGACATTGACATGCTGGAATATTCTTTATGCCTTAAATATGTATGTGGTCTGTGCTTTTCCTTGAGCCCCTTGTGGTTCTTCTGATCCAGAACACCTCAGCCATCTGTCTCTGTCTCTCACTCTCACACATGCACATACCTACACAAAGAAGAACATATATATGAACACCAACTTAACTAAAAGAGACACAGCACTATTGGCCTGAGGAAAGCAGAGAATTGTGTAGTGATGATGTACAATGGCACTTTTCCTTTTGGTGCATTGTGTCAAACATGCTTTTACAAAGCTGGCAATGTAATGCGAGGCTTGGGGATTGGAGAGATGAATCCTGCTCGACAGACTGTTCCCTGGCCTCTCTAGCTCCAATTTACCAGGTTTGGAACTGGCCAGGGAAGATTGAAGAGATGGAAGAGTCAATTTATTTACCCTATGATGTGGGGTGAATAAGAAAAATTACACCAAAGAGCGAATAACCGGAAGAAAATTGAACGACAGTCCAATCAGATCTTGGCAGATTTTGTCCTCCATATTTAATTTACTCTTCTTATCCCCTGGGAGCCAGAAATTAACTTTGCAAAAATTAGCACAAAATTTTTGTGCAATGTAAGTCCTTTAGATCAACATGATTACAGGATAAAATGAGCTTATAACCGTAATACAGAGCGTAGAATGATGATATGAAAATGAATTTTGTCTGCAATGTATTTTGCAGTCAAAGTGGTGCAGTAGTCATTGTCATAACCATGCAATACTGAGCATTAAAGAAGTTTTAAAAAATCCGCCCAACTAAACAACATTCATCCTGCAAACAGAATCCACATTGTGTTGCCATTGTTATTAGTGATATAAATCATTGAGTGCAATCATGGTATTCACTGCCATCAGACATTCTTCTCTCCAGCTATGATAAAAGCCTGAAATTGAATGAAACATACTCGACTAACAGGTTCTCCATTATGAACATCACAGAAATGAAAGCAATTGATTAGCCTTTTTCTCCCTTTCCCTCTGTGAAGTCCATCCCTTTCTTCTGACCACCTACTGTAAGAGGGGTTGAAATGTACATAAACCTTCTCATACCAAAAAATTATATATATATATATAATTTTTTTTCAAAGGGCTAATCAAGTGTGAATTCATCTGGACTAGCAGGAATATCTCAGCATGTCTCCCCAAAACTCAACCTTTTCAAAATACCCAAAACCACGCTGTGTAGCTAAGCCTGGGCTGCTACAAATTAAAACTTCATAAATATATAAAGAATCAAAAAAAGAGACCATTCTTGGTTTAAAAATCAAAACAGGATGGAATGACACATTATTTCTGAAAACATTTTTTTTTTCTTTTTAACAATAAAAGGTTTGCTGGTCCCCTCCATGCTGCCTTTTTTCGTTCTTTCAGTCCTTCTTGCTGCATTCATCAAAGCTACGCAGCCTCTCAGAGGGGAATTGAGGGCTATGAATGGACACTGAATGGAGGAATATAGATGTGTGCTTTCCAAAGGAGTTATTAAACATGGAAAAAACATAGCTGCATGTTTTCTGTGATAATAATACAATAAATTAAACTTTATTGCCATTTGTTCAGCTCATTTTTAGACGCATGTATGCATTGCTTTGTAATAGGTATCATTTGTGGCCAAAGGTCATGAACTCACAGGCGCACAACGTATAGATTTTTTGTTTTTAGTCTTTTTTAAAAACACAGCAGAATGTATTATGGTGTTCAGCAGGGCGTATCAGTGCCAAGCAGGGTTTTTTTATGACCTTAAAGGTCTGAATCCATACATAGGAAAAGCAGGAGGGTCTGTAGGGTACTGCGTGTTCAAAAGGTCACATCGACAAAAAGTAAAATGTGCAGTAAATGTAAAGACAGTGGATCGGGGCAGGTGTACATGAGTGGCATGACATGACAAAAAAATAAATAAATTCGTGCCTCATAATAGGTTAAGTGATAGGATGATGTTCAATATAATACATGTATTTGGAAGAATGTCTGAAGATTGGGAAATAAAACCATTTCTTTGATTCTAATGCCACCTTAAGATGTTTCTATTCAATGAAGTAATTTCATGTTTTTGATATAAAATAAATATTGATCCATGTTATTGGTTGTGATTAAATCAGCAGATAAACATATATTTCTACCGCTCCACTGACAAAATATATCCTACATCAACTTCTACCCTGTGACTTTCTCTCATATTTAACACATCTCATTCCCTCTATTTATGTTGATTTATAAAAGCTGAAATCAATCAATGGACCATAGCCACCGCCTGAGTTCTTTTAGCCTTTCTACTGCCTGAAAAGAGTAGGGTTTTTTTAAAAACATTTGATACAGTGTCTATTTAAATTTTGCTCTTGAGTCATGGTTGAAAAAGAAGCAGTTAATAATGGAGTTAAATTAAAGTGGAGATTCCAAAATGGGTTTTCCGGCTAAGGTATCAATAATGGGCTCACTTCATGGAGAAACACCAGCTGTCAACTAGGCTAGCTGTTAGTTCACTGCCAGTCAGTTTAGTTTAGTTTTTGAGAGAAGTGCAAATTGACAAAAACACATGGTTAAAAAAGGCCGCAGGGCACCTTTACTCCAGTAAATCAGACCTGCCTGAAATCTACATTACATTTAGAATGTTAGTTAACACGATAAGTCGGGGTCACATACAATACAAGTGCAACTGCAAACATACTCCTAAATTCTTAGATAGCTAGATCACAAGGCAAGGGCATGGGAAAAATATTAAGGTGCATACTATGGTCAAAGGCAGGGCAAGCAGAAATTAGACGCAACAATTGATAAAGAAATAAATACAAGTAATGATTAGATATGAAAGTAATTACCTGTAATTATCTTTCAGGTGGAGGGGAAGGTAGGCAAGTGGCGAGACAGAAAGTGGATCTTGACATGATTATTTTCCATTCATCATTTTTTGTCTAATCGATCTGACATATTCAGAAAAGCATGATTTTACAGATTTTTTTTTTGCAGACTTTTTAAAGAAGATTGCATCTTACTATTATTATATTATGTTTTGTGACTGCTGTGGACAAAAAATTGAGCGTTTAAATAACTGCATTTGTTAAAGGGGAACTCCATCATATTAAACATTTAAACATTTTAAAACCCTTTTATGTGTCGGGGGGAGGGCTCCTGAGCCTGTGAAAACAATTGTACACTGTCTTGTAAGGCTCGCGAGTCTGAAAAAATTTAAATGTATTATTTATTATTAAAATTTTGAGGGAATACATACAACAATACAACAAGCCTGTGTTCCAAAATCTTCAACTGTGGAATGTCTAATGAAATCTTTATCAAGTTGCATTATGGGTCATGTAGGATTTTTGGAGCTTGACCCCAACTCGATCTAATATTTAATGACCGCTTATAATTATCAGGCTAGGCAATCAGTTTTATCTTTTAGCCCTGACTGTAGTTGCACACTATTTCCTTAAAATAAAAAAATAGAACATTGCCTCCTTTATATGTGTCCTAATATCCTAACCCTCTTCAACCTGCTTCTTCAGTTCTGTCCCTCTTTTGTTGCCACATCACCCCTTTTTCCTCTTTTCCACCTCCTCCTTTCCCTTGGTGCTCTTTCTTTCTTTCGTTCTTCCCTCGCACGCACGCACGCACACACACACACAGATAGACAGACAGTTATCCACCCACATACTACAACGCTGACTCTTCGAGGACTACAAAAGAAACTGATTCAAAAGGCCACTGCATTGGCAACCTCCACAATAGAACTGATGAGACTGAGACCTCACACACCTACACACCCACAGACACAGACACGTTTTTTCATAGTCGGGAGGGCAAGCTTTGTTAATGCATGATGTCTCTGGCGTGATTTTGCATGCATCAAAAGTGACGTCATTGCCCCTTTTGGCATTGAGCCCACTGGCTCTGCAAGTCATGCACTTCCTCTGGCGTTTTGAAGAACATGGCAACCGAGAACACGTTGAGCGTAACGGCCTCTAATCGTGTTCGTAACTTGAGCCAAGTAAAGCTGTTTGCCTTGATGACGTGTTGGAGGTATACTAGTCACAAAGTGAACTGTGGCTGTTTCTGTTCATACCATTCCTCCCTATGAATATTCAAAATGAATCTGCTGACCAAACAGAAAAATATGCCCATATCTTGTGGATTAGAACTGTTTTTATTGAGGAATAGCAATGCTAATGAAGCTCTGTTAACTCGGTGACAAACGCACTGCATTGCTCATAAAAGTATCCGACAAGTTCACCAGTGGAAAAATTTCAATATAAACGCCAGCAGGAGGAAATGTAATGCTTAACCCAGCTCCAATACGGCTCACTGTAACAGTAAAATGAGGCTAATGTCTGCAAGTAAAGACAGGAATTTTGGAGTGAAACTAAACTCAAAACTGCAGAGATTCAGGTGGCTCCTAACAAGAGAGAGAGTTGACCACAAGGACACTCAAAAAACAAAACTTTCTCTCTTGTCACTGGCACAGCCAGATAGCTACGAAGACAGAGGGGAGACCATCACCAAACAGGCCTGTAGCAGCATGGATCAGCACTGGTAAGGACGGCTTGGCACGGCTATCCCCTGCTTTGAGGCTTTAGTACAAACAAATGACGGCATAAGCCCAAGGATAAACTTTAATGCAAGGTGCTAGACAGCACAGATGAGTTGTGAAAAATGCAAATTGACCCCTTGGTAGATTGGAGCTGCTCCTGGCATGTTTTGTGAAATGGAGAATCATTGACAGCACTGTATTGTAGAGGGTGAGCTGGAAAGAAATAGAAAACAATGTGAGAAACACAGAAGCAGACAGAGGATGAGGAAAGAGAAAATATTTTGTGCACGGGAGAGGAAAAGTGCAAGACAGAGAGAGACACAGAGAGCACGCATAGAAATGTAACGGGAGAAAGAAGACAAGGAGAATATGACCGAGAGTGTGTGAGAAGTCACATCACAGGCTACAAGAGAACAGTGGAACAAGAGAGTGAGAGACTGCTAGAAAAAACAATTAGGAAAGAAAGGAGTACACGGCAATAAGAGAGAGTGGGCGAGAGAAGAGGGTACAAGACAGCTTTTATTACACAACATGTGCTGTGGACAGATGGTGGTGAATTATGTATTAAGGCTTTTACACCGCTCCTGTACTTCTGCACCAGAGTAGAAATGAGCTTGCATGTGGAACAAAATGTTTAGCTAAGTTTTCACATCTTAACCCGGGAGGCTTTCTTTAAATGTTAACACAACAGGACGTACACATGAAAATCTGCACAAAACTGAAGCACACATTGAGATTTTTAAATGTTATTTTTTATTTTACTCTTATTTTATTTAAGTTCAGAATGTAAACATGGATTTACATTGTTTTTGCGTCTGGATTTAAAACATAAGGCTGGTGTAACTCTGTATTAACTGACACATCTCATGAAAAGACCAAAAACCAAATATGTTAGTTCATCTCTCAATACTTCCCTAACTCTCTATCAGTTGCATTCCAAGCTATTTGTTCCTACTAAAGACGTAAATCTTAAAATAATAATAAAATAGGCCCTGTAATAAGCAGACATTACTCAAACAGGAGTAAATAATCCATTTTTTTGAGAACTATTTTGAGTGGTGGATTAAAACAAATTGTTGTGCTCTAGTGAATATGGTGGCAGGATGTGATTGACTCCAGAAAAAAATAAAAATAAATAAATACAAAGCCCATGTTTTTTTTTGGTTGTTTTTTTTTTGGCAACAATGGAGGTCTATGGCACAAATTAAATGAGCTGTATTCTGGTCTTTACATGAAAAGATTTAGACTCACATTTTTACAACATTCCAACAACATCTGTTCATGTCATTATTTATAGCTCACTTATATATGGAGTTCACAATTTACTGCAAAAAACATGTCAAATTCTTCATGTTTTGAATGGAGGTTCTTTTTTTCCCAGTCCTTTCTGTATATTGTCTGTATTTATAAAAGTTAATCTGCATGAGTATTTTCGAAATGATTGGACAAGAAAGATGTGATACATTTTCCTTCTCTCAGTGGTTTTAGCGGGATGCGACAGATGTTGGTTCCTTCCAAAAGGCATATAATGTCTGAATGGGTTCATTTGTGCAACACTAAATGTTGTGTTCTTTTCAATGAGATAAAAATAATTTCCTGGTTAGACACAGAAGCCCAAAGTCTCCACATTTTGGCACGAGTAACGTTAAAAACAAAAGTGCTGAGTTACAATGTTGTGAGCATTAATTGGTCTAAAAAAGTGGCTTTAAAGTGGTTTCAACAGGTACGTGTAATGTCATGTGGCAGTTGCAGGACTTCATGGACATTTAGTTTAAAAAAAAAATCAAAACCAGCATTTTGACAGAGGCATGCGCTCGACTGAATCGCACCTACTTTTTTAACAGCTGTCATTCCGTGTTTCAAAATTCTAATCTTTGTCAATCAGCATCACATAATAATTATGGCCTGACTCCAAATTCTCCAAATCAAGCGCAGACGGCTCTTCTAGCAGGGGTTCCATATTACAATTCAGCTCTTTAAGCATCAGCCTTTCAACTCACACAGCTCAGAAAAAACTGAAGTTGGTCTACTGCAAAAAGCACAAAACCACAGTGCAAGTCATTTGGAACAAATACGGATGAAGGGAGGAATGAAAAGAGTGGGGATGACATTTGCTTCACACCCAAGTGAGTTTGTTTTCATGCGGTCGATTTGGCTGCAACCCCCCCCCCTCCTCCCAGTGATGGAATTGGAGCAGCCCACCCTGTCTGCTGCCAGTCATATTGGTCTTCCTGGCACGACGGCCTGTCAGAGGTCCTGCCAAGACTGGGAATGCACGAGTCCTCAGGCCAAGGCGACACATGTTAGTAAGGCAATTTGGCATTAATGGAGTGTAAAGAGAGAGAGGGAAAGAAGGGGAGAGAAGAATACACAATACTGAAAGCGGAGGAAGACAGAAGGAGGACAAAATGCAAAAAAAGAAAGAAGACGCACTTTCCAAGAAGCACTAATTGATAGGTAATAAAGTCCTTATAAGATGCTAATCAACATTATGTCTTAACAAGACTATATAAGTGTTAATAATACACCATAAACATGTTTATTTAGACATTTATAAGCACTTATAATTAACTTGTTAACAGTTTTTAAACTGTTAACGGCTTTTAAAAAAAATAAATAAAAGCTTAAAAGAGCTTCAAAATGCTGTCAGTCTGATTAAAATTAAATGATTAGAAGTCATCCTGTTTCTTCCCAACTCCCAACTCTCTCCAACTCTTGTCTGTAAACAACACAGTTAATGAGACACAGTCTCTCCCACACAAGAACAACAGATACAGAACTGCCTCCCATGCAAACTCATACACAACAGACAGCACACGCAGCCTCACACTAACTCACTCCCACAGTACACACAGACGTAATGACAGTCTGGTGTTTACACTGAAGACTGATGACTGGTGATAAATCAAAACATGTCTTGCTCTGCTAGTTAAGTTTATTCGGAACTTGGCTTTCATGAATCTCACTTTTACATCTCACAGGCATGTTCCACAAAATAAATAAATCAAATTAAATGAAAAAACAAAACAACAACCAAAGAAAAGAAAAAACAAATGCTAATACCAAAAGAATAGACATAAATCATGCAGGTGAGCACCAGCCATGAAAAAGGAATAATACAAGCAATTCAAAAACTCCTGCTGTTTTCTGAAATTTACAAAATGCAAATTGTGTTTTTTTTTGGATGGAATCTTATTAACTAAGGTCAACAATGTGAGATTTATGCTGTCTTCCTGCATGGTTACACCACAGTTTATCAGATAGAACATGAAGCGCACAACATGGATGCTTGATTGGTTTTCATTATGCACAAACACACACTATCAAACTGTCAGATGACATATGTGGGCATATGTGAGCGTAGGTGTGTGGCATATGTACGGGACAGCTTGGGGTTTGTGCTGTTTACAATTCTTTTTAAAAAAACATTTAATTTAATCAATCTGATATACAGTGCACAGGAGACTTGATACACACTGCATCACTGTAGTTGCAGACATGCGCAGAAGCAACTCACAGAAACATTAGATATGCACACACTTGCAGCCAAGCCTATATATGCATGTGCAGGACCAGCCCGCTCTCATTCCCTGGTCATCGGATACTTACACTTTGGCCCCTCAGACAAGGTAACTTTTGTAGGTGAACAGGGCTTTAATGTACTTCTGATGTAAACCCATCCCCATCAGTATCAGATGATGTCATGACTCACACAACTTCCGTGCAGGAGATCAGAGTGTGCGTCATGTTTGAAACCAAAAGTCGATGATCTAAACCTAACCATGTGTTTTGTGCCAAAACTTAATTAAAGTAAACCAGACCTTGTGCATCAGGATGATGCCAAAGCCTAGTGCTCTTTTACTCTGATGTAAAACATAGGCATATTTCCATAAGCATGATAGTCTTTATTTTACTGCAGAGAGGTGTAATACTCACACGTTCACACATCTGTGTGAATGATAACAGTGATAGATAAAGTTATGCATATTTCTTGTTAGTGTTTGGCTCTGGATTCAACATATTAATAGAATGTGGAGCACATAAAGTGTAGAGGCACCTTTTTTTTATATTTTGGGAATGTATTCAGGACCTGCTTACAATATCTCTACGATCTCTTGTATTCATATCTTAAAACATATGTATGCTGTTGTTGAGCTGTGTTTGCACGCTGATGTGCATTTTTTGTGATGCGTCCTTCTTGTGCCAAAGGATTAAGAATAATAAGACATCACTTTCAGAACTGGAGAATAAATGTGTGCATGAGGGGGGGGGTGTCACTCCTCGTCTTTCTGAACCGCCCTACTTTTTTTTTCATCAGATGCAACTCCCCGCTGTGAGCAGTTTTGATAAATAAAGTTGCTTTTAGTTTAGCCGCTGATGACTTCATGAGTGAGGAGAAGGGAGAGGCAGTAAGCAACCTCGGGAGAAATTGTCATCATCAATTTCAGCTCGGGAAAAAAAACAAAGCAGATCTTAATTAATACTAAATGAGTAATTGATGAACAATGCGGCAGAATGTGTTGAGGGGAGCTTTGATCGTGTAGATTAGGGATGGTGGGCTGTCTGACACGCACGCAACAAACTTGCAAAACACTACTTTAATACCCGATTCTGTGTCTGTGTGCATGTGTGTATTTTCACCAGGTAGTTTGTCTATGCTTGGTTTTGTGTGTGACAATGACTGCGTCTGTCAACAAGGGGATGATGAGTTAATTAGCATGAGCTTCCCTGCCTGTGTTTCCTTTGACCCAAAGTTATTGTTATGCAGGGCTTAACTTTGAGAATATGTTAGGGTACGAACAAGTGGGGAGGTAACTCTCTCAACACTGCTGAGAGATTTAGCACAAAACTCCCGATGGAGTCTCTTCATGACATTGCTGTGTAGATAAAGAATGTGGATTAAGTCAATAAATCAGTGCACCATATGCTGAACCATTTGAATAGCTTTGACATCATTTTTAATGTCCATGCTTCATTTTAAAGATGGTTGATACAGCTTTACGCGCTTTAAGGCAGTGGTTACTTCAACATGTAGTACTGTCTGTCTCATTTAACATGATTATCAACTTTCTTAAGATTTTTTTTTATTGTTTTAAAAGTGTATAAACAGTAATGTGTTTTCCTGGACCAGTACATACAGCAATGCCTGCTGTTCAGATAGTGAGGGGCTTTGGTCAGTGGTAGCAGATAGCACTCAGGAATAACACCAGGATTTGAGGACTGCAGCTCCTAACTGGTATCATATTTCGAGGTAATATGTGGAGCTCACTTCTCTCAGAAATCCAAAGCAGTCTGTTGTTTTTCCTCCACCAACACTTGGTATTCCATTTCCCGTTTGCACATCCGTAATTTCAATTCCCTTGATTCCTTCCCTCCCCGTATGCTTGTGATCTAGCAAATGAGAGCAGTTGGGGTATTACACACCGAGAGATGGAGACATTAAAGCTTTGAAACACACCTTTAAATCTAAACTCGGCTTGAGCTCGCTCCAGTGAAATTTGCAATTTAAATACCAAATGCGTTTGACGGCGCCAAGGCGGCTGAAGCTCCCCATCTGATCACGTTTGACTAGGCTTTAAACATTCCTCCCAGGTCACTTATCACAGTCAGAGTGCCAACACCATAATTACATTTTGCATCTGCAAAAAATGAGAGAGATACTGCAAACTTAACTACCTGAGGTAAAGTTGCATTATTGCCGATTCAGCTGTAATGACAGAGTACTTTTAACGGCAACAGACACAAAGCACCTGCTCAGAATTCAATATATTCGTCAGAACCCTGATTTGAATAAGAGAAAAGGGGAAAAAAAGTGGCTCAATATTTCTAAAAGTGCAAAGCAAAACAAAAAAGTTAATTCACAATATGAATATGAGAGCGAAAACGGTGACCTCAATGGTGGAATTTTTAGGGTTATCGTTGAGTTGGATATTAGATGTTTTATGCTACCTTACAATTTAACAGTGTCGTTACATCCATTCCTTATCGACATTCTATTTGCGGGATTATTTGAAGGAAAAAGTGTTTGACGGAAAGGCGAGGACGCAATGGTGGAGGATGAAGTAGATGAGAAAGAAGGGAGTGAATCGTGGAGGTAAGGATTTGATACAAAATAGATAGCACAAGAACTAGAAGGGAGGTGGAAATTGTAGAAACACCGCCTCCCTTCTCTCTGCCAGGTCGTGACAGAGAAAGATGGAGCGGTCCCGGTGGCCAAAATACTGCCAGTGGAAATGCCTCTCCTTTTTGCTTCCTCCTTCCATTCTGTCTGCCAAGGCTGAGTGGTAAAAGCTTCCACAACCTCCACAGTGAGTTTGAGAGAGAAGGAACGAGGCACAGAAATGGGCAACGGACAAAAAACAGTGAGAGAAATTGTGCATGTTTATGTGTGTGCGCGGTGGAATCGATGCCTGCTTGAGCGTGTGCATTTTACACCTCACGCATGACTGGAGCGGAATCCATTTAGAGGGGAGAGAGGTTCTCAATCTGACTGACAACTCTTTCCATAGTTAAGAATCACAAGCAAACAGTCTGCGTGGGAAACTGCAGCGATGACTTTGCGTCAACGAATCAGTCTTCTCATACAGATACTATTCTGTATGCAGCCAAACAGGTATGTCAAAAGGGCATTCACCTAAATGAATGCACTTCTTTTTTTTTTTTCTTACTGACCTTGAGGAGAAAACAAGTGTCACTTTTTCTCTCCACTCAAAGGAAGAAGATTCATCATATTCACAGGTAGCCTTCCGACCCTGTGCACGTCCCACAAAGCAAATGTTCTGGTTTTTATGCATCCACACACAATGAAATTTCACAATAGGAAAACTGACTTGATGCTCTTAGGCTGCAGAGGCTGCCGAGGAGAGACGAACAGGTAAAAGGCAAAATGGAGTACTTCCATATCAACAACATTCCTGTCAAAACAAAGATGCAAAGTAATTTCAAGGGTGTCAGCTAAAGCGTTTGAGACATAACAGCTTTTAAATGCGATTCCGTTTCGGGGGGGGGGGGGGGGGGGGGGGGGGG
>JBBPCS010006677.1:12631-33216 GCA_037974645.1 Hollardia meadi
CAATTCCCCCCCCCCCCCCCCCCCCCCCCGCTATTTAGTTTCCTGGAAACATCCTTATTTTTGCTGCTGGTACAACCAACTAAACAGTGTTTACTTCTTACTGAGCTACTCTGGAGTACTCTGGAGGTTTTGCATCAAATGTTGACATTTTGTAAGAGGGATTTGGAACACAATTCACTAGAATAACTTAACGAGTCGCAGTCAACAGAAATAAGAAGGAAATCTGTGTCTCTTGACATTCTTACTGACAGTATATATTGAATTTTTGTTTTTTTGTTTTTTTGGGGTTTGTAAAACATAAGATGTTTACAGTAATAAACTGTTATTATACATTTGTTCTCAGATGGCCTGACATGGTGGGAAATCGCACCTTGATCAATGCAGCCTTCTCTGTACTGGAAAAGCCTGATATGACTATGATAGTGTTGCTTTCACTTGTGGGTCTCAGTGCCGTGTGTCACACCGTGGTGCTCTGCAGTGTTATGTGCCCTTTGAGTAATAATGCCTTGTTCAAGCTAGAATATCATAAAACAGATAACAAAGCTTACACTTTCAGTCTCAAAGTTGTAAGAGCTGAAAAATGTGACGATATATGATCTAGGCAGTGAAATAACAACAATATATATATATATATATATATATATATATATATATATATTGTTTTTTCTCCCATGTTGCCCTCAGCAACAGCTCTGCACTTTAACTCGTGCATTTTAAACCTTAGCAGAATTACATTATTGATAATTAGGTAACCAAGGTTATTTTGCACGTATTGTATTTGGGTTGGGGTGTTATCACATTTTAAGTTCGACCTACATATTAGCCAAATTAGTTAAATAATTGCCATTATATAAATGCATAAATATAAATGTGGCTGCGCACAAAAAGTCCAATAAACTGTAATAACACTCAACAATGTATAAATGCTCCCTTGTAATGATCTAGGGATTGTATTAAGTTTTAAGCCCTATAGTTTGGTCTTTGTCAGGAGTAGAAAATAAATATATACATGTTTGCACATAAATACAAAGATCTACACAGTAAAAGTCACTAACAACGATCTCAGTTTTATCTATTTTAATCTATTAAACGCATCCATTTGGTGTCAAAGGGGACATAAATTTAAGTTGGATATAAAAGATGGATAACGAGTCCTTTGAACATCCCTGTAAGGCAAAGCAGTGGCCACAGCACAAAGAAATAACAGCTTCCTTCCTTAAGCTGTAATAATGTGTTGAATGTCCCTAAATGCTTTTTAAACGAATATGAGGCAGGCTGGTGGGGGAAAAAAAACCCCAGCAAATCCTTCACTGCATGAATAAATCTCTGGAATAAAAATGGAACAAACCACCCCGTTGGAATACCATTAGTTTGAAATCAGTGGAAGCTGTGTTCCTCAGGGTACTGTATAATAATACCGTATGTCAGGTTGTGATAAGCACGAGGCAATAGGCACACCCATTTAAAATAATTGACAAGCAGGATTGCAAGAACTGAGTAGTGTCAGTCTCTTTTTCTGTCATATAAACACTATGCACATTTTTTTTTTTTTTTTGCTTCTGTTCTTGTGTATTTTTCCCCCAGTTTATTCCTTTTCTATGTACTGTACGACACTTTCAGACTCCCAGTTGAGGAGTACCCTTAAAGTTCTCAAACTCAAAATACTCCCCTTATTCCTTCAGCGAAACCTTTGTGTAGCGATCATCATTTTTGCTTCGACCCCCACGAGTACTGAACAATAAATGTCACGCAGCAAGCTTCAAATAATTTAGTGGGTTCAAACTCAGCTTAGTGAAGGTTGCTGCAGTTTAATTAATTTTCCATGGTAATAAGGATTAAGGCAAAGTGGTGTAAAAGTCATAAATGTCACACAGTGCATTTATTACAAACAGAGAAGAAGAGGAAAAACCACTAAATTGCTATCCATTTATTTATCAGTCCTTTTCTGAATGCGAGCTTACTCGCTGAAGGGTCACAGGGAGGTTAGAGCCTATCCCAGCATGCAGAACAAAGTGAATACCGTGGAGAACACATTGAAGAAATCATTTACACTAGCACTCAGAATTTCCAGTTCACCTGAGCTGCATGTCTGTGGGAGGACACCAGAGCATAAAGAGAAAAACGACATGAAGAACTGCGAACATCACCCTGGTGATGTTGGACCCATGATTGGTGGTCCCATGTGACCTGACGTAGGTTTCTGCATGATGATGTTGCTACATTTAAGCCCCCAAGCCTGCCTGTGCCTTTGTGACTTCCTAAGCTGCAGGTCTGTGTCTGTTTGAACATGGCTGGGGGCATGGCTGAACTACACACTCGGTGGAAAGCATGCACTCTGGCTGACCTCACACCCAGTCCGGCAATGCAGTACTGTACCTTCCCACAGGACTGTTTGTGCGCTTTAGAATATGACCGCGATGAAACAATCAGAGTAAAGGTACATTAACTGAATTTTTTGGGCCACCTGGGGGAAGTAGAACAAGCTGAAAACACAGCATCTGACATGTTATCTCCTTCCAAAGTCGACATGACAAATGTGCTCGCAGTTGCAGCAAACAGTTGCTTATTTATAAATTCAACAGACATGGAGCAACATTAGCATTCATTTGGAGCTGTGTCTCTGGCCATATGGTCCATGTTTGTTCAATACTCTCTATCCTTTCAGCTCCAACAAACTCCTAAGGGAAATGTGCAACTCTTTAGCTGCTCAATGAACCACTATGCTCACTAGCTGGATGCCAGGCAGGTGTGCAGAGCTGTTCCGGTGAAGTTGCAGGCTATAAACAAAAAGAATGAAAGATGATTAACAGCATTCTTTCTGGGCTTGTCAAGTTGCAGGACCCCTGCACATTGTGTGTGTTTATTTGATCTACTGTTAATATGAAACTTTTGTGAAGAGCCGTTTAAAATCATGCCAGTGAGATTAAAAAAATACTGTGTTCTACTAAGTGTCCAATATGTACTGCTGGGACCTATGCTGTCTGCTGGCAGATGGAGAGGGGCGAATTACAAGCTTCTGTTTAGTTAAAATGAAAACATGTTTCCCAGATGGGCCTGAAGTTGACTTTAGTCCAGGACCACCAGGCAACACCACTGAGAAACTGATGAAGCAGGTTTACCAGGTTCATGTGTTCATCAAACCTTTCCACTCCTTGTATCACATGGGCCTAACCACTAAAATTAAGTTACTACACAGGTCATGGATGGGCTTTGAAGCCCATTTTGGATACTGTCTCCTGAAAGGACAAAAAAATACCTCTTTGCACCTATGGCTCTTTTCCCTTTTCCACTCCACTCCTTTCAGTTTTGCACTGGGTTTGTATTTTGCGAGTATGGAGCACAGTGTTTCTGTCACTGGGGAGTGTCGGCATGTCTCTTCACTTGATATGCATTAGATTTTCCACACTTTCTGGCAGTTATCTGATTCCAACTCAATATGCTGCCAAGGGAAATTGAGTCCTAAGGCCAAGATAGAGAGAGAGTGAAGATTTTGGCGGCTTTTTAAATTCATTACAGTATTCTGTTGTGGTCTCGACAGAGCTCGCCTGGCAGCACAAGGCCGCAAAGGTGTGTGTTATAGCAATAGAGTAAGAGGGGAATGAGGGGGAAGCTTTGCAGACAATTCTGTTACTGCAATACAGGAGCTGTTCTCTTCACCACACTTTAATACACCCTGCTTACTTGTTGAAACCAAACCAAACCCAGCCTCATATTGTATGAAGAATTCACAGTGGTGACAGGTGGAAACTCCTGTTTTTTTTTGTTTTTATGTTTTACTTGAAGGACTGACATGAGCCACAGAGGTTACTTTTTGCCTTTCTAATGCTGGAGCCTATGATTGTTCAGTCACATTTGCTGAGCACTTCTTCAAAGATGGAAACCTCTTTTAATTTTAACGACCGATATTGCCTTTTCTCTCGCACTATTCCAGCGAATCAACTCTACATTAATCACTCTAGAAGTAAAGTTTTGAAAAAGTATTTCACTTTTAAAAGCTGGCGGAGCAGAGGAGGAGATGATGTCTGTCTCTCGAACTCCATTACACGAGCTGGCCTGTTTAGCCCCCCTCCTGTCTGGTAAATACCAAATTTAAAATGCAAAATACAAACCCAGCATAAATTAATAATTCAAATTTACTTAGCCGTAGCAGTATTATAACAAATTCCTGGAATATTTACCCAAAATACGCTTATTTGCATTCTTGCTGAGAGTTAAATGAGGATATCTATACCCCTCTCGTTCCTGTATGCTGAGTATTAATCGAGAGCCAGTTATCTTAGCTTAGCAACCACTAATATCACTAATTGTATTTCATTTGTGTACCAGTCTTTATGCTATATTTAGCCTATCATACGACTGGTATTGATCTACCCATCTCACTCGGCAGGTGAGTGAATAAATCTATTTTCCAAAATGCCAAACTATTCCTTCAACTCAACGCATTTCACGTCTATTCCGTGCATGTTGATCGTTTTTGTCTTCCTCCCAGATTAGATTGCTAATCTTTACTTTAAGACCTACCGTTTCATATATCATGTCAGTTTGACTCCGCTTCACAGTTCACGAAGAGCAGAAAACTGATGACTGCAGTATGCAGCATAGCTACACTTTTTTTTAAAATATGCTCTATGTTAACCAGCCATTAGTAGCACAGAAACAGTGCAGCTCTTTTATTACACGTCCAATTCCCCAGTCGTGATGAAAAATGCTTCCAATCTGTATTTCTTGGCTGAGGCATATCTCAAGGATCAGCACGAACAAAGACTAAAGTAATGTGACAGGTGATAAAAGAGAGCCGTGCTAATCAACTGCCACTGGAAGACCACATTATACTTTCTAGGAATAGGCTATCATCTCTCTCTGTGCCTTAGTTTTCCACAGTGTTGTCAGTGTTGTTTTATTTTTCAATGAATGCTTATACTGCTCAGGCAGACAACCCTATTGTTATACTAGACAAGCATCTATAAAATAACTATCTAGAATAAAAAAACCCAAAGGGTATTGGTGCAGTATCACATTTTCAAGCCGCCTCACTGTAGTGTTTTATAAAACTCATGAGAAGTGGCTCCAATCTGGGTTTTGTAAAGCTAAAAAAAACCCCAAAAAACCAAAGAAGCAGCAGGAACACGATTTAATTGAGTAATGTGGCAGGTGATCTAACAGAGCACTGCTTAATCAACAGACTACTGAGCGCTGCACTTTGAACGAATAATGCCTCCCTTCAAGCTTTCTGTTATCCACTGAGCGGACATTGTGTCTCTACCTGTGACTCTCTCTGGGATTCTTATTCTTTTTACTCAGATTTCAATTTCATGTTTTGTACTAAATTGAGTAGCAAAAGCTGTTTTTAATCTTTTTTTTTTCTTTCCTCCGGCTGTTTTAACAATCACAAAATGCTATTGTTTCCATACCATCCCTCTTGTCATTGTTAAGCCTGGGCTCTGCTTTCCTGTCTCCTATTATACCGCCTCCATGTTTCACCTCTTCCATTATCATCTTGTTTTTTTCCCGCTCACTTCACTCCCCCCCCCCTCCCAATTCCTTCATTTTCATACTCTCTCCATCTCTGTCATTTTACCCAGTTTCCCCAGTTTTATCTTTCTCTGACTCTCTGCCTTTGAAGACCGCTTAGCTGACAGATGTGTGTAGAGAATAGCTTCTGACAACTCGGGCATTCCTCTCATCTGTCATCCTGACCGCCTGAGTATCGGTGCTTGAGAGAGGGAGAGAATCACAGAGAGAGAGAGAGACAGAGAGGGTAGTCACCAAAGAATAAACGTGAGAGTACCAGGGGAAACAATTACTTTGAAGGAAAGGCTTTTGCAATTTGTGGTTAACTGCTTTTCTTGTCATTAGGAATTATCTACTTATTTTGCCAGTCCTAGTTTATTTGTTTTTTTAGTCAACTGGTGGTGAAATGTGATCGGCTCCAGAAGGGGCACTATCTTATGTTTTTTGTATTCCTTCTACAACCTAACAAAGGTTGTCTCTTAAAGGATTAATTTGCCTTATGTAAATAGGCAAGCGTTTGCTAAAACATTCACCATATTATCTTTAAGCTGATTATATGTCAATGTTGTGTTTACAGCCTTGTGCACTGCCCTCAACTGCCCCCCCCCCCCCCCCAAAAAAAAAACCCAAACTAAAATTAATAAAGGTTAAAGGATTTATTGAAAGATGAAATTAGATAAATAGGATGGCGCATGTTGCAATGGTTTGCACTGTTGATTCACAGCAAGGAAATCCTCAGGGACCTTGTAGAGTTTGCAGGGTTTCTTTGTGGGTTGCTGGAGTCAGAAGACATGCAAATTAGGTGAATCAGTGACTCTAAATTGCTGTAGGTGTGTAAAGTGGACTGACTCCAGGCTGCACCCCAAGTCTCCAGCTCCCTTTCACTCTGCAAAGTGTCATGCCGAGATGGGGCTATAGCTAATGAATGAACGGATAATGTTACATACTACAATGAGGTGGCAAAGAACTGAAAAATATGAGTTTTATGTCACACACTCGTCAGGCTCTCGCACAGTTGAAACAGAGTCACGAGTCGATTCCGCAAGATCAGTGCCTTTTTTTTAACACTGCACCTGCGCAAAGGGGCAAACGGAGCACCTGAAGTGCCACGGAGACACCACGCGTCATGTCGTGCATGTATGGCAACAGCATACATGCCCCCTCCTTCGATCACGACTGATATGAACGAGAGAAATGTTGGCAGGAAATAACTGCTGATTGTCAATTCCATGGTCATATACCCGTTTTGAGGTGCCCATGTGTGTGGGAGGGACGGAGAGAGATAATATGATCCTTGTGAAATACAGGACCCTACAGATACATTTTACAGAGAAAATGACGACGGGCTGTTTTTATTTTCTGTTTTAGTAGACGAACAGTGTGAGCATTCAGGTCGTGGCTTGACATATAGGGCCGTACAGTGTGAGTGCATAAATCCTGAGCTTTGGCTTCACATTGCAATTTACGAAAAAAAACTTCTAGAATTGTGCACTGTATGCTCAGTTTCAGTCACAGGCTTCTCCCCCTTCTCTCTGTCTTTTGTGTTTGTGCTCTGATTACAGGAGTGGGATCAGGTGTGCCGGTGTCGGGCGGCAAGCTGCTAATCATCTCCAATCTTCTAATCGGGCTTCAACTCCACCGCGCCACCAGAGTGTAGACTCTGCCACACAGTTAGTCAGTAGCATCCGCAGCCCGACTCCTACCTCCATTCCACTTCTGCTCAGCCTGGAAACCACACTGTATCTGCTCAACCCCTCCTGGTTCTTTAGGATCTCTCTGACTGACTCCTCTTGCCAACTCACCTGCCCTGCCCTCAGCTCCCAGGCTCATGCTTCAGTTTTCATCTGGCTAAAGAGACTCAGCTGGTCTGGTGCACACTACAGGATTTTCAAATTTTAACCGATCTATAAAACGTGGGAGGCCACAGACATAACGACAAATTGAACCATTTTTTTTATATTTTAATCGTAAGGATGCACACACTAGACGTTTCAGTGAAGACACTGGACCACACACTTGGCGATTCCAGGGACTTGGGATCTCAAGGAAACTCGCGTGACAAAACATGACTTCAGAGCAAAACAAACATGGAGTTGGACCGTCGCCGTCGTCACCTAGTAGCAGGAGTGTGTGCTATGTTTCGCACAGAAAAACGAAACAGAAGAAAACATTTTTTGGGGAAGGACGTTGAGATTATGTCTGCAAACCCCTCACACTACAGGATTATTTGGGCAGGTAATTGGTTCCGACCAGCCTCGAGTCGGGAATGCCCCCGGGATTGTCGGAAGGGGCAAATTGGACCCAAAATCTGGCCAGAAATCCTCCCGTGTGGGGCCAGCATAATGTTATTCATCTCTAAAGTAAAAGTAGTTTGAAGGTGTGTTCCTCATCAACAAGCTGTGAAGTCTAATGTGTCACATGCATTTCCTTCAACATTGCACATAACCTGCATTGTTCACATGGGTTTGCAGAGCCCACAGAGCACATGTAATGTCAACAACTACAACTTACAATAGCCACTTTCACAGGTTTAATGTCTGTGATTTCGGGGATAATTGCAGTGCTGTCTATCCTGCATACAGTTGTACAGTGGTGTGACCTACATGTCCATAATAATCAGTCTTCTCTAATAAGCAAAATGATCAAGTACTCCTCTGTCAGTTGGCAAACTTCTGGAATGACTTGCAGACCTCATTTTAAAACCTTTGTGCCAGCCATGCTTCATGTTGTGAGAGGGTAACAGTGCAGGGAGTGAAGGTCCACTTGTTCAGTGAGGTTCTCATTATTCTGTAAAGGGCCAGAGGAACTGAGTGGATGAACTGCATCTTCTCTTTCTCTATGCTGGATGAGAGGGTCAGCTTTTCTTCCACAAGCCTGCAATCAAAAGCCATTTTGTACTCTCACTGAATTACACTGTGCTTCTCTTGGTGCTATTTTGTATGCAATGAGAAGAAGCGCTTCGTGTGATCGAGCATACATGCATTTATGTAAGAACACATGGGGACGAGCATGCATGTAGATTTGTTTGTTTCCCTTATTTCCAAAATCCAATCTTCACGGCTCCGCTCTCATCCTGCACTCATCAGCTTTGAATCCTGACGGGAATATAAATGCAGCTTCACTTCACGACAGCCATGCTCACATCATCAAAGCATGTCAAATACCATCTCCTCAATTTAAAATTAAATTATTTTCAATTGTTTTTAATCTAGTTTAAATACAGAATAGATGGCTGAAAATTGAAATGGATAAAATAGTCTGCTGGTTGGCATAATAGTTGTCATAATGTCATAAACGAAGTCATGATGAAGACCATACTAATTTGTCACAAAGACTTGCTTCACAGCATGTTTCTAACATTTCAACACACAGTTTATCAACCCAGACGTGTATTTTCCAACATCACCAATATAGACACGGATAGCTGGACATTCCACACCAGTTCAGCACCACATCACAGCAAATGTTGACTCTGCAATACACAGTCACATGACCAGGCAAAGGTCCTTTTGTGGAGTGAATTAACATTAATTGCTCAGAGTTAGAGAGCAGCTGTTTGGCTAAAAGGTGTGTAAAGCTACTTGTGGGTGTGTGTGTAGCGGTGACTTTTTCCTCACACATCTCCACCTGATTGTGACTAATTTGGCCATTTGTCTCAACTTGTCCCAACCTGTTTTCTTTTTTTTGGGCATTGTGATATTTTGCTTTGATTAATTACCAAATCAAGTGTATGATATGATTGATCAACCACTACTTGTGCAGTTGAGTTCTTCTGATAGGTTAAGTGGATAAAGGAGTAACACCAGTCATGTGGAATTGCACTTCCTTAAAGTCTAAAAGCATAGGCTGAGATGTCCTGACTTTTAGCCCATAGTATAGAGATCCAAATTTCTCATAATATAACTCCTTCTATTACTCTTTCATTAAATTATCCTGCCACCTAAACCCTCAATTCTATTGTCAATTTTTTATCCTCAAGTAAACAACTATCCTCAAGTAAAAAAAAAAAAAAAAAAAATGCAGTCAATGGGAATTGGAGCATCTTTAAACATCAATTTCTCACATATGGAGCAGTCAATCTTTGTAAAAAAAAAATAAAATAAATTACAGACATCTCTTTGTTGTATAGATGTACACAAAATCTCATAACTTTGATAACTGAATTTTCTTACACTACTTTAAAATCTGTCCATACAAGCAGCCCTGCTGATTGATCAGCTTGTTATCAAGCCTGATAACGAGCCATTCGTTTGAATCAGGCGTGTAGGAGCAGGGAAACATCTAAGACATGCAGGGCAGGGGACTGAGACACACTAGTTTAAAGACATATGATTTCAAAGAACTCTGTCATTTAATAAGTTTTAAATTATTATGTCTGGGCTGTTCTGCTGACAGGCCATCATGTATTTGCCATAACCATGTGTGAAGCCACCTAATGCTGCCTGCTCAAAGCACCTCTCTGTGCAGCTCAACATGATCATGACGTGCCCTTGGTGTCTAAGGCCGTGAGTACAAGACCCGGTGATGCAGAATGAAAATCAGGCATTGTGCTGTGTGAATTAGAGACATGACTTCAGGGTTTGGTGATCATTTTGGTCCAGACAATTCTGCTGATGCTCCTCCAGTATTTCTCATTAGTCTTTATCCTCTTCCTTTTATCCTCTTCCTCCTGAAAATGCCTGGTCCCGACTAACTGCTTCTATAATTGCTGTAATTTATTCTGATGTTGTAGCAGGGCAGTCTTTATTTCAGGCGAGGCGGCACGCCTCTGCTGCAGGCCTGCTCTCAATGGTTATTATGTGTGAAAGTACACTTTCTATTCAGGTTTTATCCATATAACACAGGTAAGAGACATAAGTTTGAATGTTTAAAAAAAAATAAAAAATCTTGCCGTGATGAACAATGTGAAAACAATCTGACTATATTTGCTCTACTACTCTACTCAGACTGACCCATAGCAGACATAGCAGGGAAAAATATAACAGTCTAACTCCCTCACTGGGAGAAACTGAAGCCTGATTACTTTATTTAGTCTGTTAATTCATTAATAGGCAATACTGAATTTATGTTCATTAGCACAGGCTAATGAGAACACCCTGCTGTGTGTGTGTGTGTGTGTGTGTGTGTGTGTGTGTGTGTGTGTGTGTGTTGGTGCCTTTTGCTCATGTGTGAGTGCAAGCAGGTGTTTGTGCCCGGTATATGTACAGTATATGTGAACAACTGCATCTACACGTGTGTTTGTTCATATGCACAGGCATCAGTAGGAGTCTGTGTTGTTTGTGTTATCAAACACAATTATACTCATGGGTTTAGACACACATATAAGCATACGCTTTTATGTGTGTTTCTCTCTGCTCTGCTATTTGCAGTAAACAGTGTCCTTGGAGATACTGAGCAAATCTTGAATACATAATTCATTCCAATCATCATTAAAGTCTCGCTGATGGTTGAACAATGAAAATTCACACAGGAGTCTAATACATCCATGTGATGGTGCTCTAAGGTCCTGTGAATGTAAATAAATTATTATTATTATTTTTTTTAATGGACTAAACTGAATGTAGTAGCAGTAATTTTCATGCAACTGCAGCTATATTAAGCCGTCTAAACAGCTGTGAGCGGATCATTAGCATTACTTAATGATGGGATTGTTTTATGTTAAGTGACATATACAGTAGATAAATAAAGCTGACCTGTGTGATTGTGAGGTGAATGTTTAACTATTTTGTCAGCTTTTCACGAGTTGGCGGGTCCTTGCTAGCATGAATGACAGTCAGCCGTGTATAACTGATGAGAGATGCAAAGAACTGCCTTAAGTTCACCTCGTCTATTCTTATACTTTAAATTACTTTCAACATTTTCGCCTCGTTTTCAAGGGGGTCCCAAATCTTTTCTACGTGCTTGCACTGAAAGATCACTGTATGACTTCATTTTATTCAATGTTTCTCTTTGAAATCTGTCCTTTTTCTTCTGAAGCGACTTGTTGTTGCCAACACAGCTGTGGTGCAAAGAGAAAAAGAAAAAAACCCACCCAACTCTTTTATAAACTTTCTTTTTCAACCCATCTGTTTTTGCTGCTTTCACTCACTTCCCCTCTTTTTTCCTGACTCAGGAGTTTCAGTACTGGGCCCATACGGAGTTACTAATAGCAGCAGACTATATTTTTTTCAGAATGGGCACCAGTCAGCCACTTTAAAGGGCTGAGTGGTCCAGGAGGTATACCTCAGAAATTAGCCCATTGTCCCTCTGCCATTTGTTACCACTGACAGAACCTTATGTCAGTGAATTACAGCTAATACACCTGAGCTGTGCTCTCATTTGAATAGCAGCTGCTAAAGAGGTTTTCAGTCTATTAAGCTCATTGAGGATTTAAGTGTCTCTGCTTAAATGGTATTGAACACCTGTGGCTGCAGTTTGTGCACCCAGCAATCACTTCAGTTATAAAACAAAAATAGAATTTGTTAAAAAGCAGATTAAGTAACAACAAAAAAGACATTGGTCATTGGTCAGGAACAAAGAAAAAAACAAGGCATTGTTGCCGTTTAGTTCTGGTAATTCTTCTGACAGATGAAACCTTGTGGGTGCAAAACCCACCAGCTCTTAGTACAGACATCCCATTGTAGACATCATACATCAGAGCAGATTCCTTTTGAGCACTAGATGAAGAGTGTGAGAGTTAATAGTGAAGTCTTTCATGCATAGAAAGGGACAGAGAATATAAAAGGACTTTTCATTGCCGTAGCTGATGGTGATGATGTTTATATTCAGTGATATTGTTTTTACCATCAGTACCCCATATTTTAATCCTTCTAAGGCCAGTCATGAAATCCCTCAGGTATCTTGCAACTATTCCTACTTTGGTAATCAATCACAAATATTTTCACTGTGAATTATGAACCAACTGGCTGTGGCTAGCTTTTGTCATTTTTTGGTAAATGCAGCATGGTTTTAGGGATGGTCCACCATATATCTCATTATCTATTAATGCCCATGAAATTTAGTTTAAACATTATGGTCCCCAGACAATGAATTCTACAGACTTGGTGGTCCCCTAACTTTGATCCCCTAACTTTTTATCTGATGCCATCATCACTGTAAAAATTGTAATTTGTCTGATACTTTGGCTTATGACCAAATTCCTGAAAAGATAATAATATTCCCACCAGCATCAGTTTTTGTTAAATGTTAGCATGCTAACACTCTACTAAGATGGTGAACATAGTAAAGATTAGACCTGCTAAATATCAGGATTCCCTAAAAAATAAAAATAAAAACCACATGGACACTAATCTATGGAACTAATCATTCAGACTTTGTCCCTCTTAATATTTAACTTTCTAAGGTGTTTCTCATAGAACATCCCTCATATAATCACCCACATGGTCTTAGAAAGCAGAATATTACTTTTTTATGTACATAGATGTGAGACCAAATATAAAAATGATCTGAAAACAACGTGCAGAGATCAGGCTGAGACTAAATTAATTAAGATGGTCTAAATTAAGATGGCGAACACCATTCAAGTCACCATTACAACTGCAAAACATCAGTATGTTGGCACTCTCACTGTGAGCATGTTAACTGCTTAAAGCACTGATATGCCTAAATAAAGCGTCATAAAGCTGCTAGCATGACCTTTGAGTCTTGTTTTTTTTTTGACATTATTAAACCACATTTAATTTTATTCATAACAATGAAAATATTGCTTAACAAATTAGAAAAGAAAAGGCCCCCCATATACATGACATGTATCCTTTGTTGTTGATTCAGTCAGTTCTCGTATTTAATTTACACATTGCATACTGTTTATACGAAATATCTCAAATTAAGGTTACATTTAGGAACAGATCATGGTTTTGGGTTACAATAAGTTTACGTTACATAAGGTAACTTATAGATGTAAGCTTTAATAGATAAATTGACTTTTTGTTCCACACGGGACATGAACACTGGTCTCCTGGGTGGAAGTCCTGTGTTTGTTTGAGCCATCCACCACCCTAACCTCCTGCTTGTTCTGATTTTCTTGTTCTCTGTACGACATCACACAACATTTCTTTTTGCACCTAAAATGATACGTGTGAAAAACTTAACACGAACGGCTTCAAATGACACATCAAAAGCAAGAAATGTGTTTTTATAACACAAAAAAAATTGACTTCTGATTTTATCGCATGTGGTGAGACCAGGATGATTTGCTGGCTTTAAAATGTTTTACTCTTCGATTACTGTATTCCAAGAAGACGTGGTTCGGATGTGGTTCGGTAACTGTTAAAATGTTCACTTCCCACAGAAAACTGAATGGGGAAAATACCACTGATTACATAAGTGAATACTACACAGCATGAACTCTAGCAGTGCTGCTAAATCTTGTAAAAATCTACGATGAGAATGTGTCATCAGTCAGTTTGTTTTTGTGCCAGAAGTGAATGTGAATTGTTGTGTGTTTATCCAAGAAGGGGGCAATGCAATGATTCCCATGAAAGAGAGAGAGAAATGGAAGCCAACAACAGAAATCTACCAAAGGTGGCGGGTGGGAGTTATACAATGAAAGCCACTGCAGAATAAGAACGAGATACAATAACACGCAAGAAAAATCAACAAATGTGTGAAAATGAATGACTGAAAACAACATTCACACCGAAGATTCCTGCTATGATCTGCTTTTCCTTATCTATCATGTCGCCTTTGTAACTAAAATGTATTTAATACAACAATAACAGATAATAGCTTTTACCTGTATTCATCTCATCAGTGTTGATGCCATTGGGGAGTGCTGTTGCCATGAGGGGAGTTTACTTTGTCTGAAACAATGTTTGGGAGGGTTTTATGGGTCAAAGTGCAGGACTGTGACAAAAGAATTCAGGGTTCATTTGAAGACTCGGTTTAAAAAAAACCAACACCTTGTTTAACGTCAAGGAAAGATTGTCATTTTGGTTATATGTTAACAAAAAATCATATATCTCAAGTGACTGAGGCTGACTTTTTCTGCTTTAATGCTGGAGTGAAACTATGAAAGAATAGTGTACTGCAAGCTTGTCTATAGTGGTGGAAAACAAATGAAATGGTTAGTCAGTAAACATTTTACTGGTACATTCAATAGCAACATTGTAGCGACTTGCCTCGTACGTTCATCAACAACATTTCCTCATTATGTTAATAGAAAATGTAATTCAGTCAGCATTATTATTCCCTGAAACATCTGTTATCATTATTACTGTATATTCAGTTAAAGTATTGTTACCGTGCAGTATACAGTAAACCATAATTGATTTGTAAAAAATCTAAAATAAAGATCTTAACTACACAACATTTATCCTTAAAATATGCTTTTTAATTTTTGAAAATGTACTGATGCTTATTTCTAGATTTATGCTGTTAGAAATAGGCTAAAATGTGAACTTGCTCAAAAGCATAATGGACATGACAAAAAAATGAATAAATTTGGGTTTTTTTTATCAGCTTTTGTTATTGTTGCTGTTGTGTTGCATTTCAGTAATTTTGCCAATCAAATTCCACAAACTCTCTGATGAGTAGTGCCACAAGGGCATTCTTTGTGCTTTTTCTTTGGACCAGTCAAAAATGCCAATATTAAAAAAAACACAACATTTTACCCCACATTCAGCCACAGCCCGACTTCATAATAATTCATCGTCACAAGTTTAGTACATGGAGTTTACTTGTAATAAAATGCACTACATAAGTAAAGTGCCTTGCCTGTACAAACATCATGTACAATACACATCTGAATGCACCTTCAGGGAAGATGCATAATTAGCTGAATATCAGTCACATACAGTAAACAATATATGAATTATGAACAGCTTGTAGATATGGACTTGGTCACACTGTCATCTGACTATTGAAGTTAATCTGCTTTTGAATTTGTTATGTATGAACCTCTGAACTGCAGCAGTTCCTATACTGCACATTGAAAAACATAACAGCCAAACAGGACAGCTAATGCCGACAAAAAAATAAGTCAGTTCAGATGATTCTGCCCTCCATAGTCAGCATCCATGCTTTTGCTTGGAGAACAGAATCCCTTGTAACAGACACAATGCCATAAACTGGCACAACAGCTTATAGTCAGCCTATGCTAAAAATACCATAGTGAAAATGCTCTTTACCTGTCTCAGATATGATATGTGGTTTATTTGCAGCTGCTGCATAACAGCTGAGACCTTTGCTGTGGCCTCCAAAATCTGCTGTCAGTAAAGACTCTGCCATCAGGAGTACTGATTGTAGAGACGGCACATGGGCGTGTCAGCCTGTAAACTCGCTTAAAGGTAGTTTTATTGACAATGTCAACCCCATTCGGTGATAAATTGAACAGTTGAACTCATTTTGCCCACCTTTGAAGCTGTCGTATAAATCTCTGTGACACATATTCATGGTGTGCTATGGTTATGGGGGTTTAACGGCTCTAGACTGGGCGAGAAACACAAGATTTCAGTAATTCTACTTTAGTCCTGGAAGGTCTGGTCAGAGTGGAACCTCTACTAGTGCAAAACACAAGACTCAAAATAGCTTCCCATTAGTATTTTCAGTGAATACATTTATGTACGTTGAAATTGAAGAGTTTGTCAGATCCTGTGGTGTGAAAGCCTTTGCATGAATGTGTACTTTTTGCTCTGGATGAAAAATAATGAGAGGCTATTTTTTATTATTATTACTGTGTCTGAAAAATGGTCAGCTAGTATAAAACATTCATATGCCCCGTAGTTGATAATTTACCTCCCGAGGCCAGCGAGCTCTTTCTCATAATAACAATTGCTCAGTGTGCTGGCTGCTGTAAAGTATTGCCACCTTTTTATATCACAATTGTGTTACAATTGTACCGGTTATAGCAAATGGAACGGTGGCATTATTAGTGCAAGGTGTGAACGAGTGAATGAGATTAATTTGGCTTCCATTTAAAACAAATTGTCAAATGAAATTCTATCACTTGGTCCCAGTCAGCGACCGTGGCCTCCAGTGGATCCTTCCTTTCTTTATTTTCCAGAGTCTATAACAGTTGCACAGCACGACGGGAAGAATGAACAACTGGCAGGGAGGTAAAACTCCCCAAGGAACCAAGATGTCAGCTGGATAGAACCAAGATAGAGTAAGCCATTGTTCTTCACAACAGGCTCCACTTCATCAAGTCCCGAAGCTTTGATTGCCCTCTGGACCATTAGGCGGTTAAAAACAGAACCAGGTACAGGACAAAGAGAAAGCCCCTCGCCTTGACTTAATTCCCCCTCCACATTGAGTTAACAAGGATTTGATCCAGCTTGGTGCTCTTACAGCTTATAAACACAGCCCGACAAGGCGAGTCCTTTTTAAATAAGGAGGGTCGATCAATGTTTAGTTACAAGATGGACATTTTGTATGTTGACAAACAATTTATTCAGAAAGAAATGATGGACGAATGATTAATTAATCATAAACTTAATGATTTAACCCACATTGTCTCTCTATAAAATTTCTGGACTGTACTACTTTAGTGCTGCTTTGCACATTTGAGCTGTTGCACTATTTATTATTATGAGACACTGTTTATATTTGTTACTTTATTGGTATTTATATTATCTATGCTCTATTTTAAAAAAAAACCAACCTATTTATTGTTTGTTTTCAGCCCGGTCTCATGCCGATCTCGTCAGATATCAATGTATTGTCACGGCCCTTCGCGTCCCGTCCAGACGCACAGGGTACCCTTTGGCATCGGGCAAAGACGCAAAAGGGTTTAATGTACCTGCAATGTAAAGTTGTCCACGCCAGTATCAGATGACGTAGTGCGACGTATATGTATATATTATGTAGGAGAGGGAGAGAGCACATGTTTTGATATGAATGGAGAGGGCCTATTTAATGGACCTTTTCAGGGAACCAGCCATTTCTGTTGGGGTCCTTGGGTAGTATCGCCATTTTAACTTAAAACGGGCTGAAAAATGGGCTGTTGCTGTTCTGGCTGTTCTGTTGGGCTGCAGTGTCGAGCCTGCAAACATGTATGGGAAATGTTTTTCAGCTAAAACACTTGAATATTGAAGAAAGCAGCACATAAAATTGAAAAAGGTTCTGTTCCAAGGCTGCACTGGTCACTAGTGTATGACAGTGGGATTTTGAGGGAGTTCTTGCTTCTGGAACAGAACCTGGATGTCCATTTTTGGCTCTAAGGAAATTAGAAGGTAGCAGCTCCCCTGGCACTCTGTTGTCAAGCTTAGCAGAGTAGCAGTACTGTCGCCTCTGGCAGGCTCTAGTAGAACTCTGTGAATTTATGCTATCTTTGAATAACATATCTTAAACTGTATTTAATTGTGCAGTATTTAAATATATATTTTTTAGGATTTATTTAGTGTGTGTGATAATTACTAATAATGTTCCACTTTTTTTTTCTTAATACTGTTTCTGTACGGTGCTCATCTATCACAAGGGGCACACATTAGTGGTGTGGCGGCCTTTAATAAATCACGCTTAAAAATGTAGCTGCAGAAAACAAATCACTTGAATAATAACGGCAAAATGGCCCAACACATCGCTAAACTACAATAATCACAAACATCGTGGTAATGAATGCCCCTATTGTGTGTTGGCACAGTACCGCACAGCTAATCTGAGGTGTATTTACTGTGTAAACATGGTGTCTCGTAACACGTATAAGAGGTGTTTGTGTTGAGTGATCCAAAACTGTCCTTAAACTATCTGGAACACGTTGACACAACTACTAAGAGGACAAGATGAGAAAGACGGTGAGAAACATGTGCTGATGGCGACCTTTTCAACTGATCTCACATCAATAGAAATCCACCGGAACACAACGTACATGAAACGCCGTAGCCTAAGGGGACATTTGACAGTTATAATGTGGAAATCTGTGATGCAATTGACTGATGTTTTTGACTGATGTTGGAAAAAAAAAAGAAGATATTTCATGGTCAGAGGGGAGATTAATTGGTTGCTGCTATCTTAAGATATCCTTGTTAAGAGGGGCCTCTGATATTAATTGGTGCATTTGTGGGCCATTACATTTTCAGTTTTACACTGTCAGTCATTGTGTAAACTATTTTGCCTGCATCCCTGGAAATAATACTCCATCAATGGCATTTTCTAACACCACCTGCATTGTGTAATATGCAAAGCTATATTGTTCGCGGGATGAAAGCTTGATCACACAATACAATTTTAGGCCTATTGAGCTTTGTCAGACAACTTGATTAATTTGATCAATAAGGCTTTTATTTAGTCTGATGAAAAACAATGACTCACTGCCCAAGCTCCTAACTATAATACGTATTAAATGTAAGGGCGAGCCTGCCATAATGTTTTAAAAGGTTGTATGGATCATTATCAGCAGTTAAACAAATAGGCCGCGCATCTAAAGTGTAGATCGCATTTCAATCTGCAAAATCTTTTTTTAAAAATCTTAAGCATATTTGAGCTTGCTAACAGTAAATTTAACATTTTTCCTGAGTTTTATCGTCACCATTTGCTTATTGGGCAACCAGCACAGATTCTGGGAAGTCACTGCCCAAAAATACATCACTCCCTGCAACAAAAGAAACACAACTTGCCATTTTAGATTTCTCTTTTTGAATAAACTAAACAAAGGCTATTTAATATATTAATAAGCTTTATTTAATTTGGCTTAGTGAGCTTTTGAGGTGCTGGTTAGTGTTGACATTGGACCACTCTAACTGTTTCCCCCATTACAGTTTTTAAGCTTATTTTCTCTGCATGCTAGCGACTAAGCATTTTTGCTCAAAATGTTTACTGTTCCTCTCAGAGATCTCAAACTCTATGACAATCGTATGGATTTTAATTCTCTTCACCTTTTTCTATCATATTCTCGAGTATTGATTTAATCTTTACACTCTCACTATAGGCAAAAATGTATGCACACCTGCAACTATATTAGACCCTCTTCTCTGGAGGGCACCCACTTCAGGGCAAACTTAAATTGCGCTCCTTTTTCTTCTGTATGTGAGTAATCGGTTCACTGGGAATGTGCTTGACCTTGGTTGAAAGACGGAAATGAGGCACCGCAACAAAGATCAAATTTTCGTATTGTACAACTACCCTTCAGACAATGCTGAATGTATAATGTATTCTTCGTTAATAACACTGTATTCTTTAAATGATTTTTGTTTGGCAACTTTCTTGGTAACAGGGAAAGGGTGAAAAGCCAAATCCAATTGTATATTTGGTTGTATTGTGTGCATTTGCATCACATTTCCCAAACCCTGCATATGTGTTGTTGAATTGATGAAGGTGTTTTCTTACTTTACTTGTGTTTTGTGTGTCTGCATGTGATTTCTTAAGTTGAAACATGTTTGCATAGATAGATAGATAGATTAAACTCAATCTAATACTAAAAGTGAGTTTGTTTCCATTTTTCATATATTAGGACAATATTTTGAAAGCAACCTAATTGAATATATGATTTTTAAATGATGTAAACGGCACAATTTCGGAGTCGACTGACATTACATGTGCTTACGCTCTAAATGTAGCATACATGGATACGTCCTGCCCTTCTGAAAATGATCCATCATTAAATTTATGTTGGTTCACTAGGACTTTTCCCTCCCTCCTTCTCTTCTGTTGCTGCTCTGCAGGCTCTTTCTCCCTATTAACTCTGAGACGTTTGCACAAATTACCAGTGTAGCGGACAGCCTTCCTGCATAATATTACAGTTGCTGACCTTTTCATTAACAGGAGAATTATGCAGTGTTTCCACGATGCCACTGTGGGGGCCACGGGCGTGGAGACTGTAGTCAGGTGATGGCTTATCTCTTCCAATAATGCTGTTGTGGTCGTCAGTAAGCAGC
Source organism: Hollardia meadi (assembly GCA_037974645.1). Lineage (NCBI taxonomy): Eukaryota > Metazoa > Chordata > Actinopteri > Tetraodontiformes > Triacanthodidae > Hollardia > Hollardia meadi. The sequence goes on from JBBPCS010006677.1 coordinate 32,953, forward strand.
AGTAAATGGACAAAAAGGAATCTGTATTTTGTACAAATTCCTTTTAAAAGAATGGAAAATAACTGTTGGATTCTTTGCATTACTTAGCTTGGAATTAGCAAGGTTGCCTGATTCGTTTTCTTAATTTTTCAGTTTACTTATGATCCACCCCTTCCTTTCTTTGTCTAGCTCTGTCTGTGCTTGTAAATCCTGACACACACACACACACACACACACACACACACACACACACACACACACACACACACACACACACACACACAC
>JBBPCS010006700.1:0-33198 GCA_037974645.1 Hollardia meadi
AGTTCACCACATTCAACACAGTGATACACACCAGATCACTTGTGACGCTACATCTGAGGGTACATTAGCTAGCTGTGGCAGAACATGTTTGTCTGGTGATTTTCAAATGTAACTGGTCATTGAAATTATGCATTTTAATTAGGCATTTTTTTTGTTTACATGTACATGAATTCTTGAGCACCTTTAGATATTAAAATATAACTATCTTTGTAAATTACAAAGCCCAAGCCTGTTTGGGATTATGAGGGTACGACACAGTAATTACTGAGGTAAATAATATGGTAATATCTTGAAATAAAAAGTTTAGTAATAATATTGGATAGTTAAATTAAAGATAAAAGTGATTTAGCATTTTCCAGCAAAAACGTATGAAACTACCTTCTATTTTCAGGAAATGACCCTGGCCTTCAGCGTCATTAAATTAGAAGGAAACATTTTAATTTTATAACCCTGATTAATGGCTTTAACACTGAAACTACCATCTTTGTTTACAGGGGAGAAATCAAAGTACATGAAGTTTGACAGTAATGTTCTTAATGTCATGTATCACATTACAGAGATTAAATCCTAATATTAACACTATAGCTGAAGTCAGAAGTTTACATACACCTCAGCCAAATATATTTAAAGTAGATTTTCTGACAGAAGTCCTGACATTTAATCCAAGTTAACATTTGTTGTCTTAAGTCCAATAGGATCACTACTTTATTTTAAGAATGTGAAATGTCAAAATAATACTACAGAATGATTTATTTCAGCTTTCATTTCTTACATGTAGTTAATATTTGGTAGCACTGCTATTTTATTGTTTAACTTGGCTCAAGTGATTTGGGTAGCCTTCCACAGGCTTCTCACAATAAGTTGCTGGAATATTGGCCAATTCCTTTTGTCAAAACTGGTGGAACCAAGTCAGGTTTGTTTCCTTTTCTATTGGATTTAGGGTCAAGGCTTTGTGATGGCCAATCCAAATACCTTGACTTTGTGGTCCTTAAGCCCTTTTGCAACAATTTTGGAAGTCTGCTGGGTATAGTGTGCATTGTCCACTTGGAGGACCCATTTGTGACCAAGCTTTTAACTTCCTGGCTGATGAAATACTGCTTTAATATATCCACATCATTTTCCTTCCTCATAATACAAACTATTTTGTGACATGCACCAGTCTCTCCTGCAGCAAAGCAGCCCCACTACATAATGCTGCCACCCCTTTGCTTCACAATTGGGATGGTGGTCTTCAGCTCCCCATTTTTCCTCCAAACATAACAATGGTCTTTGTGGCCAAACAGTTCAATTTTTGTTTCATAAGACCAGAGGACATTTTTTCAGAAAGTAAGATCTTTGTCCCCCTGTGCAGTTGGAAACTGTATTCTGTATTTATTTTTTATTTTTTTGGTGGTTTTGGAGTGACTTCTTTCTTGCTGAGTGACCTTTAAGGCTATGTCTATAAAGGACTTGTTTTACTGAGCATTTTTTTTGTACCCATTTCCTCCAGCATCCTTACAAGTTCCTTTGTTGTTTTTCTGGAATTTATTTATTTTTTGTGCCAAGGTACAATCATCTGTAAGAGACAGAAGGCTTCCTTCCCTTGGTGGGATGATGGTTGCATGGTCATGTGGCATTTATACTTTTGTACAATTGTTTGGACAGATGAACAATGCACCTTCAGGCATTTGGAAAGTGTTCCCAAAGGATAAACCAACTTGTGGAGGCCTTCTGAGGCCTTGTGATATCATGAATTCTAAGTGTAATAATCTGTCTGTAAAACATGGCTGGAAAGATTTCTTGTGTCATGCGCACAGTCCTAAGCAACTTGTCGAAACTATAGTTTGTTAACATGAAATCTGTGGAATGGTTAAAAAAAAAGTTTGGATGACTTTACCTTAAGTGTATGTAAACTTCCACCTTCAACTGTAGACATTTTGTTATTACCAAGATATTTACAGGTTATTACCTCTGTACTCTGTAGTAGGGGATGTCCTTGATCCGTGTTCTGTACGAGTCGACCCCCATTGTTCGGCACACATGTGCACCACAGATTGATTGCAAAATTTACCCATCATAATGTGAAATGCAGTTTTATGGCTGCTGTTACTTTTTAAAGTAATCATTTTTTAAATCTCGATGCAGAGCTGCAGTGAAACAATCAAGAAGACAGTCGCATGCTGTGTTTGACTCTGAAGCGCGATGAGTGACTTATATAACAGCCGTCACTTTCACCTCCATTGAGCGAAATCCCGTTGGCTGTGACTTTGAGTATTTTCAGTGGTGTAAGTGGGAAACTGGGCATGCTTGTCATCACAGAAGTTGATCATGAGATTGTGATATTAATGGCACCTTCAGGAGTATCTACTGCTTTCCCTTTGACTCACAAGAGCAGCTCCAGTCTTTCTCTGGCCGTCAAGCCCAGTAACCTTTAGTTTTGGCTATTACTTGTGACATTTAACCAAACAGATAGAGCTGTGGGCGGAACATTGAGGGAGACTACACAGTGGAAACCATAAATGTATTAAAAGAGCTTATATTACAATCTTTCTTTAATGAAATAAATAAAATAAAATAAATAATGAACAAATTAAATGATAATACTCATAATAAATCTATGGTGGTGGCTTATTTTCTGTCATAGCCAGAATCAGAAAAGGAGTGTGATAATTTCACGTTCTTCGTCTCCAATACAGAATAGACCTGTTTTTCCTTACTCTAAATGAGGTACTTGCTATAGGGAAAGCGCAGGTGATGTCACCGCTTTGTTTAGGCGCCATTTTGTGAGGATCATACGCTGCCTTTCAATTGTCAGTGAGTTGGAAGCTGTTGTGATTTTCTGTCGTGATTCTGATTAACATCACCATGATTGGGCAGTACTGCTGTATTAAGAACTGCAATAGTAAGTCACATAATCATTCAGGACAAAAACTGGACAATGGACTACGTTTTATGCATTTCCTAAGTGGAAAAAAAACCAAGGGAAGTGGGTTGAGGAGCTGACGAGAAGACGTAGGTCAGACAAGGTCCAAGACTATAGCAAATCTGTCTTATTAATACTAGCTGGGTTTCCATCCAACTCATTCGCATATTTTAAGTACATTCATGAAAATTCGGCTAAAGAAAATGCGAGTCTGTGCGCATTTCCAGCCGCTGTGTCATGTGAATTAAAATTTGACACTAATTAACACTAATCAAGGGACTAGTTGTGAACAGCTGTGGGATCAAAACGTAAGGTTGTCAGGACAACGTTTATGGAAACACCTGGGTTTGATCAGCTACTGCGACTGATCAAACCCACAGCCTATTTATGATAAAATAATCTTATCGCTGAATGTTCTCGCAAAGGCCAACTTACCTTTGCGAGGATGACTGTGTTCTCGCAGTTTGCTGGCTTGTGAATGAGTAAATCTTGCGCCAGCCGCTGCAGAACTGTTCATGTGCTTCAAGAGACTTCAAGAGACACATTTTTATATTCGCCTAAAGTGTATGCACTAAGTTCAAAAACAAGATAATTCACAATGTCCAGGTATGTGAGTGGAGGCAGTGCATCTGGGTCTGTCATCCAGTCTTCAGCTGCCGATCCTCGACATTATTTATTGTTGTTAATTTGTCCAAATATTGTTCCTTCACTCTGTAACTTAACTTCTGTCGGTAGGGTCCTTTTTCTTTCTCTCTCCCCTTCTCCATCACATTTTAACTTTTCACAAAACAACAAAATACCAGTTTTTACAGTAACTGGCCACAGGCTAAGCTTCACTGTCACCATCTTCACTGAGGTAAACAGAACGCGATCCTCACAAGATGGCGCCCACATCCCAACACGCAACACGTTCCAATCTTCGTTCCTATCTGCGCTTTCCCTATACCCATCTTGCGCTGGTGACGTCATTTGGAGCCAGAGTCTGCGCAGTAGCGACCAGTCTGTGGAGCTGCAGTATTGAGTTCCCATCCATACACTCGGCCGACCAACGACAAGCAAAGCTCAGCTGTCAATCATGACGTTTCACCCCGTTTTTATAGCATTAAATAACTAATTACAACCAAACTGATCAGAAAAATTAAGACTTGGACATACATCAGCGTGATAACAACTACCTAAAATCCTCTAGACTCTGTCTGGACCGACAGAGAGGTCACGTCACACTGTTCGCTAATGTTAAAGTAACTTAAACCATCAATAACCAGTGGTGGGTAGAGTAGCCAAAAACTGTACTTAGTAAATAATAAGTAAATGGGAAAGAAGAAGTGACAGCATGCAGTGGACATGAGGAAAGACAGAATGCAGTTTCAACCACCCCCTTTAAAGGCAAATATAATCGCATTCAATCGCATTATTCAAAGCTTTATACATCAGAATGTCCTGCCGTTTCACAGAAACCTCCATAACTTCCTAGATCAGTTAAAGAAAGATACCTATCTTAGAAGAAAGAGCTAAAGATGAGCTAGATTCTACAGTTAAACTATCAGAGCTGTCGGAGGCCATTGTCAGTATGAAGGGAGGAAAGGCTTCAGGCCCAGATGGTATACCTATCGATGTTTATAAACAGTTCATGGACAAACTACTCGTCCCATTATTAGATATGTTTGAAGAATCAGTTGAGGAGGGTCAGTTGCCTCCGTTACTGCAGAGCGTGCTTATAACTGTGAATCCTTCCACCCCATTCCTCTGATCAACTCTGATGTGAAAACAATAGTGAAAGTTCTTGATCGAAGACTTGAGAAACACCTGCCATCTATTGTGGCTTTAGATCAAGTGGTTTTATTAAAGGTAGACAAGGCTTCCATAACATACGTAGTGTTGAACATCATACATGCAAAGAAAAGGGCACCAGATTGCCAATGACTTGATGCTGAAAAAGCCTTTGATAGGATCAAACATGAATACCTATTTGAAGTGCTAAAGAGTTTTGGAATTAGCAGTTACTTCCTCAACTGGATAAAAATTTTATATTATGATTCAAGGGCATCAGTAATGACCAACTTCATGATTTCTGAACAGTTTTCTCTTTCCAGAGGCACACAAGGGTGCCCCCTGTCACCATTGCTTTTTGTTTTAGCCATTGAGCCTTTAGCTATTGGAATCAGAGACAATAATAGGATACCAGGTAATAAAATTAATGATATTGAGAATAAAATAGGATTGTAAGCTGCCGATATTGTACTTTTTTAACGGATTTAAAACACTCAATACCTAATTTATTGGGGGGGGGGGGGTTAAAACTCCCTAACCTCCAGGGATAATATTGGGCTGCTCAGCTATGGGCAGCCTCTTTTTGGTTTGAGCCTAAGTCACCCTAGCGATGGATAAAGATGGAGGAGGCCACAACATCCAAAATACCTTTGGATCTATATACTCGGCAAAGCTATCAATATTGGAAAAATGCACTTCAAACCCCTTGTCATGAAGTGCTAAATTATCTATGAGAAAATAATCCTCTATCCCAATTTTCCTAAATTTGGGGAAACTGCAACTTTACACCTGGCACTTATGACCTTGGCTTTAAGATGTGGGCGGACAAAGGTATTAGTAAAATTGCACATTTATACAACAATGATGAAGTTTTGAAGATATAAGACAAAAGTTTGGAATTGATCCAAAGCACTTTTTTAAAAAGTATCTCCAGATTAGAAACTCTAGGCCTGCCAAACCTTAACACTTTAGAAAAGATGGCCTTAAGTTGTCCTGAGGCATGTGGCCAAATCTCCCAATTTTACCAAATTATTGTAGCCACAGCAAAGGAATCTTCAGAAGATAAAAGGCTTGCTTGGTGTTTGGATCTGGATGAAGAAATTACAATAGAAGAATGGCAGGACATTTGTTTACAATCTGAAGCCCAAACTATAAACACTCGGTTCAAATTGCTTCAGTACAAATGGACCATGAGAACATTACTCCGGTCTTACTCCACAGCATCAACCCTAATACACTTGATCTATGTATTAAATGTGGTATATATGTAGGTAGCTTGCTTCATTGCCTCTGGGGATGCCCAATCATAAAAGAGTATTGGAAGGAGATAATAACTTTATCCACGGCCACAAAAGGGGAGCTTCCGCTATGTCCTAAACTCTAAACTCAACTAAAGATGGTTATATTTTTGTTTACTTGAAGCTAAATATAAAATTGCATTGTCATGGACATCTGTTAATAGACCAAGCAAGAAAAGTAAGGTTGATGGATTATTGGAAAGTCTGGCTATGGAGAAACTTGCATATAGTAAAGGGTAAATATGACACTTTTGAAAAGATCTGGGGCTCATTCATGAAATTTCTGGAGGGGGGAGATTTTGCTAGGGATCTGTAGTGTACTGCTGTTAATATTTATTTTTATTTATACTTTTGACTAGTTATGTTATTATTAAGTGCTGGATCTTTGTTTTGTTTTGTCTCCGTCATCAAGATATGATTCCAGTACCTTGTCAACAAGTACAATAGCAGAACGTCCCTTACTTCATTTTATTCAAAGTGCTTTTAAGTGTTCTTTTTTGTGGGCCTTTTATGTTTTGTGTTTAATGTGATGAGAAGTGTATGTTTATGTTTTTGTATGCTATAAAAAAATTTAAAAAATAAAATAAATATATTTGTCAAAAAAAAAAGAAAAGAAAGAAGCCCATAGATGTCTGAAAACAGCATACAGTACCACAGTACTCCTGTGCGAAAATGACAAGCTAAAATCAACTTCCAACAGAGCGGTCGGTAACACTTTTAGCTAGCAGCTACAGTGAAGATTTTTTTTACTTAAAAGTGGTATAAATAACGTCTTTTCAAATCAATTTGGATTACAATGGATTATTGTTTCAGATTTTTTCAGTTGTTTAGGAGAATGTTGCAACGCTGTTTTGCTGTGAGGCTCCAGAAGCTATTTGTGGACTGAGAAACTGACTTTCCATTGCCATGGGGGTGAGCCGATAATGAATGAATTTTCATTTTTAGGTGAACTGTAACTTTTAATGTGCCAATTTATAAAACTAAGATACAGATATACAGATATACAGATATTACAGATACCAAACTCTACTTGCAACGACACCTTTGACATATTTGATGTCCAATAGTCAGATGATTGCTGGATGTTGATTTTATCACAAAAAGACAGCATTGCCTTTTCTATAAAGAATATAGGGGCGGGCGATCTGGCCAAAATAATTCCTGGTGAAGGCTATTTAATGACAATTTACAATCTATTGCAATAAATTGCAATCTTTTTGAAATGCCCTGTGTCTAAGCCATACTTCAAATAACCTATACATTTCTCAATTTTCACCATCAAAACACAATACTGCATTAAAGACAGTGCTCACATGGCATTGTTTACGTCACCCAAGGAAGAGCAAGTTTGATGTAAAACACCAGTATAAGTAGATACAAGGCTACAATTTTCATCTGCTAATCAGTATGGAGAACATGCTGTATAAAATAAGCAGGTGCATTAGGTGTCTGCAGCATCTCACTGTGTTTTTGCTTCCACAGTATTTGCGTGAGAAGCACAGACAGGACATTATAATCCAGAAATGAGAAACCTTCACAAACAACGAGGCAGAGGGAGCAGCAGGGGGTCGTCCAATCTATCAGGGAAAGGGAAGAGGTGTGTGCGTGCATGTGTGTGGGAGATGTATGTGTGTATCAGAGCCAAGCTATCAAAGGCAGAAAAGATAGACGCTGTGGCAGAGTGAAATTATCTGCTGCAAGTTTGATGGAGACATGGCATGAATTAAACATGAGACCATCTCTCTCTTTTTTTCTTTCTTTTGAAGGTGCTGTCTCGATCATGACCACTTCCATCCCTCTGCCCCTCGCTTCTGTGCCACTTAAATATTTGAGATGGACCAGGTGGTGTGTGTGTGTGTGTGTGTGTGGTGGGGGGGGGGGACTGTGATGGAAACACTGAGGAAAGCTTTTAAGGCAGAGAGCAACGTGTTTGTGTGTGGGACATCTAATGTGTGCATGAGAGTTGGAGCGAGTGAGGGTTCTCCCAGTCCACACACTGGTGTTAACCCTGCTTTCACTCGTAAGTTTACTACTTACTTGGCGGGGGGGGGAATTCCCACTTAATACAATACTAAATTCTACATGCACAATGACTGGTCTCTGAAATTATGATTCCTCTTGTCCATATGGCAAACAGGCAATCCATTCATAGCAAAACTATGCTGCAAAAGATAGGGGGTAAAATCTACAGTCCTTGTTCTGTGGAGAAAATATTCTGGAGTTCACTTGAAACTAATACAAAGCTTACAGCAGTCTAATTTAAGCTGTATTCATAGCTGAGTTGCAGAAAAATGGGTATTCCTCCTAAATGTGGGCGTCTGTGGCTCAGGTGGTAGAGCGGTAGAGCACCGGTGATCAGAAGGTCGGCGGTTCGATCCCCGGCTCCTGCAGTATATGTCGAAGTGTCCCTGAGCCAGATACTGAACCCCAAATTGCTCCCAATGCTGTGCCATCGGTATGTGAGTGCATGTGTAAGTTGCTTTGGATAATAGTTAGATGAATTGTAATGTAAAATGCTGATGATTTTCAATCGTTGGTCCAGGAGCCCCTGAGTAAACTCTAACTTTGTCAGTAGAATCACTACACTTTTTTATGATGCAACATTGTACACAGAGCAATGCAGAATAACAAACTATAAACTCTTGTTTCAAAATCGCCTGACTACAAAACTATTGATAATAGAGATGGGTAATGAAAACAGAACAGCGCAGCTCGTTTCTGCTCCAATGCTAACCTACTTTTCAACCAGATCAAACCTTGTCCACTGTATTCCAGCATGATTCACTCCTCAGCTGACAGAGCGGCCCTGCAGGAGATGTGATGATGATGTGTTAGGATTTTATTACTACTGAATACTACGACTGAACTATGACCAAGAAGACCAAGAATTGTTTCACTGTGTGGATGTTTCCAGGTAAAGTTTGGTATGTGCCAGTCTATGAGAATCTACAGTAGCACATGGGTAAGACAGTACAGCTATGGCTATATTTGTTTAAATGAATTCAATAAACAATTGATCACAAAAAAAGACGTTGTCGTAAGCAGGTTCATGTAGGAACTATTTTCTTTCTGTATCATCATGCAGAAGGAAAGGCATCTACTCATGCATGGGAGGCTAGCTAACTGAGCTAACTAAGCTAGCTAACGTTACAGTTATTTGACCTCTGTCCCGACTGGGAACAAAACCCAGCTGACTACGGACTATACAACATGTGCCATCCCATCAAATTGCTGCATGAGAATCATTTCAGGATGGGGTTGACAAACGACAGCCAATCTATGACAATAATCATTTAATATGTTTAATATGTCATACATAAAATGTCTCTGTATCACCGCTGCATGGCAGTGGATGATCAGGGCTCATTTTTAATAACACCATCTGACCCTGCCTGGGTTTCCCATAGCAACAGGACAAACAGAGCTGACAGGTCTCTGTCTGGAAGATTTTATCTGCTGGATGTGTGTAATTACATTCAAACTGGCCCAGCAACCGTGAGATTTTATGAAGGACCATGTTAGCTTAGAGGCAGATTTCTTCAGGAGTCCTGAACAAAAATCTTGTGTTTGGCTGTGTTTTCTGTAGTTGGTTCGGTCTACTGCACCACAGTAACAAATAACAAGACACTTACACAGTGTTCTACTTTTTAACAAGTTCGTTGACTGTAGGGAATTCTGAGCACATCATGTATTTTTACTACTCTGATTTTGTTCTTTGTGCTAACAGAGACTCTTTGAATGAGTTAACAAAGAAAAAACAAGTCTTCCCCTGGGGAACATATCCACATACTATATGCCACATACTGTATATCCACAGCAAATTGAATGATAAGTCAGTCATTAGATTTCAAGACAGAGTATGCAGGACAAAAATGTTGGTAACGGAGGAAAATGTACTACACATAGATCACATAGATACTTGTATGTGAAAGGTGATGCACCAACATGTTCTCACACTCAACTCGTCAAATCCAGCAGCTTGGTCAGTGACCCTAAAAGCTTCAGACACTTCCCCAGGGAAGGGCTCTATTATTAGCAAGTTAACAATAATAAATATGCAACATCCAGTTAGACTTTCAAAATAAAGCTTGGTGACAAACGTTTCACACATTATGACATATTATTGTCACGACTCTGGCCCTGACACTAGTATTTTTCCATGTTGTCTGTCTTCCTGTCTCTCCCTCCTGTGTCTCCTCCCTTCTCTCTGGCTTTTTCTCAAAGTCAAGGATCCTTCCTTGGTAGGACAGGTCCTTGGAAGTCAGGTCCTCCAGAGGCCAGGTGAGACTCCTTCCTAGCATTTAGAGAAAACACAATGGAACAAGCTAGCGAGTGTGCTCTTAAGTCCACTCTTTTCCAAACATTTAAATATAGCCCTATATCCCAGATGCCCTGAGTTCAATTGAAGCAATTATTTTATTTTAAGTATAATGTGATCATTTTCCAGGCTGTGACATTGCATCATTGAAAGGGTTTGCCATTATGTGCATAGGATTGTGGGTACTTCAGGCGCGCCGAGGATACACACAAGCATCCTTGAAAATTCTCTGTGTGAAGGACTTTGTAGAATATGGAGGATACTGGACATTGGAAAAGTCCTGCAGCAGCATTCGATGACGTAGGATCCTTCAAATTCAGCAGTTTGAGGATCCTTCCTTGACTTTGAGAAACAGCCGCTGTGTCTGTGCCTGATTCAGAGTGGGCACAGCTTCACTCACCTGCTCCCCTGGCTCTTCTCCTCACCTGCATCCAATCGGCTCATCAATGCCTGTTAAAAGAACTCTGGTCTTCCCTGCAGTCAGTGCCAGATTGTTTTGTCAGCCACAGTGATAGTTCATCTCGATCGCTCACTGTTTCTCGTGTGAGTTACTTCTAGTGTTGTTGTTACCTCGTGCTCTTAGTAATTCCTGTCTCCTCTGCTCCCAGATCCTTGTGACCTTGCCCAGGAAATCTGCAATCACGCTTCACACGCTTCAGCCAAGGCAGCCATTCCCATTTCTTTGGGATTCCCAAGATCTGCCTGCTCTCAGTCATCTCCTCTGCTAGCCTGCCTGCTTCAGACACTCATTTCCGGTCTTCTTCCAACCTGGACTCTGGTCACCACTCATCATCCTCAAGCTCAGTATCATTTTTATAATAAAAACCCACAAGGTTTGGTTAGGTGTAGGCATAAAATCTACTTGGTTAGGTTTAGGCACAAAGTTAAGTCACATGACTTAACATAACTTGCTTTACATAACGTACATTATTTAATGTAAGACATGAACCCTGCTCTCCAAGGGAAAAGTCCTGTGTTTGACCCAACCACCCCAACCCCTTCCTGGGGTCCCTTCCTCACTCTTTAAACTGCTCCAGAAATTACGCTGGATTGGTAACGACAGTGTCCTACTCAGAAGCGTAGGCCCACTGACCAGGCTGCGGTATTTGATGCATCGGGAGTGAGAATGGACTGGAAGCAGCCCACAGAGAATTATCACTATCTCTACAGAGTTTTATATATACATTCACCTCATTTTATTGGTTTTCCAGTCCACAACATCAGTGTTTTGATTCAGTCTCAGAACTCTCCTAGCGTCATTTCCAGCAGCTGTTTTCAGCGAAAAACCTCTGATAAACCACTTCACCAAGAATGTGCAAATGACATTAGTAGTGAAATTGGTAGTTCTTCTCTGTCACCTTCTGTCAGTGCCTCAGAGCCTCCCACATATTACAGATTGTCACTTTGTCAAGTTCCTTGTTCACACCCAAAGAAAAAATCCTTTTCAAGCCTTTTCAAAACCAAGTGATTCATGCTTGAAACCTCACATTTATTTTGAGTGCTTGAAGTGTGCAGTCGCGGCTTTCAAGGACACTGAAGTATTTTCATGTCACACTTTGTGCGTGTTGTCTTGAGACCTGAGAAGATGATACACTATGAGTTAAAGTGTGAGACTTACCATATCTGTGTCAGACACTGGACCAAAACTGGTCACATAAATGTCAGTCTTCACTTCTGTTACTCGGTCTGTGAAGACAAAGAATGAAATTCATTGTAGATCATTAGAACGTAACAAAAGGACAAGGTGGAGACACATGAGTTCGATATGCTGGCTGAACAAGAAGTTAGCTGTATTATCGTGTTATACTTCCGGAAGGTCGGGGACTAGGGGGAGACAAATTAATAAAGAATGCAGCAGAGGCTGACTCTTAGTGCCAAATGTGGTTCAAACTCCAAAAACACTGAATCGTATACTTCCCATAATGTATCTCAATTGGATATTTCATTACACCCTCCAAGACTGATGAACACCCACATCTTTGAAACTCAGCTTTCTGAAATTAGTTTATAGCCTCTAGGCCAGAGAAGATGACATTATCGAAAAAATTTTCTCAGACTTGACGAAGCTCTTGCAGAGCCATAGACGACATTATTTACGATTTTTCACAGGCTAAGCAGTCCTCTTCATGATTCGTAAACTGATTGTGATGTGTATAATCATTGTTTTTTTTTTGGCCACTTGGGAACATTGTAAACAAGCTGTAAACACAACAGTGACATACTATCACCAAGTTATCTAATTGATATGCTAAACGTGTTAGCAAACAGTCACTTCACACATCCAACAGACAAGGAGCAACATTGCTTTTGGCCTCGACAAACGCTGGCTGCTAAATGCTCCACTATGTTTACCAGCTAGTCTTATTTTGGTGCTGGGCAGCCTGAGTACATTAGAGGTCTTCACGAGTCTACTCGGGTCCTGAGGAACTCAGACCTGACCCAGGACGCAAGTTGGATGAGGTCCAAATGAAACTCGGTATAATTGGATCAGGTAGTGTCTAGTTTTACTGTAACAAGTCTCTGGTCTGAGTCTGAGGTCTGAGTGTACTCAGTAACAGCTCTGATCATTTGTGTTTTAAACCAGGAGTGCAGGACTTTTTTCATATAAACTAACGTCCGTTACTGATTTAGCTGATGACCGCCAGATAAATCTCTCTGTATTTTGAAGGATGCTGGAGTTTTTAAAACCGGTGTCGGCGACTTTCCTGCGCTGGCTCAGTTGATGCGTTTTAGCAAAGACTGGTTTTCCAGAGCAGAAGGGGGGAGCAACTGTAGCAAGTAGGCTACAGCCATGGGCTATAGGCCACAGCACATGTGGAGTCATTAGCACGTCAACAGTGTTTGTGTAATTACTCTCTCTGCCAGAAGAGGGAGAAGTTCAGAAGTTCCACACTGCAGGTTTAAGAATAACATAGCTTCTTTGAAATGAATAACTGCACAGTGAGTGTGCAGTTGAAAAGTTAGCAGTAAAACTGTGAATGTAGCATTGAATGTGCAGTTTAAGGTACACTTTGTCAGTAAATAATAGGGATGCAGCAGATCACAAACTCATTTGGATCATATCGAAGTTATGAATAATTTTTCGGATCACCAAAATGGAAAAAAAATAATTTAGGGTTAAATTAATTTAATTTGCCAACTGTGTCTTTGTCGCCCGTGAAGTCCTGGTCAGAGCTGCTGTAAGTCACCTCAGAACTGTTGTCAAACTTCTGTCAGAGGCTGTGTTTGGTCCCGGTCCGACCGTGATTACTGGAAGACTGCAGAACCCAGTTCTGTAAACACCAACACTCCCCAGGTACTCCGAGCTCCCAGTCCACGCAGACTCAATTCAACTAACAGGGTCGCTAGCTCCATGGCTAATTGAGCTAACTAGCTATAGATAACTAGTAACCACGGATAGCTAGAGTACAGTGAGCAGTAGTTAACTCTAGTGATATCCTGCTCCTTATTTGTTTAGAGTGACCTTCGACATGTGGCTAATTCTTCTGTATTGCACCTTTAAAGACTCATTCACATAGAAAAAAAAATCACACTTCTCTTCATGCTTTGTTCATCAACGAATCAAACAACACCAGCACACAGTTGCCAGCGAGCCTGCAGGCCGTAAGCCATTAACTGTGATTCCTCCCCTTCATCATGTCTTCGACTTTTACTGTCGTTGAGCTAGAAATGCAGAGCGAGCTGCCATATTTCATCTTGTGTGGAGAGACTGTTGGGCCACCAAACATAAATTAAGCCTTGAGTGATTCCGACATCTGCAGCCATATACAGCAGGAATGTTGCAGTAATCTGTCAGTCTCACAATTCCTGGGGTGCTGAAGGTGGCACTGACATCATTTACTCTCCATCCCCCACAAAAAAGATGAAGTCCCCAAGGATTTTTTTTTCTTTCTTTTTAACTTAAATGACACCTAGATGTCGGAGCTGTAGATTGAACACGACTCAATATTCGTTCATGTGAAGTTCACCACATTTATTATACACGCACCTACACTATGCTTAATCTATAAACTGATAGATCTCCACCTCCAACTGCAAACAAGGTCAATTATGACTCTTTCTATTATGAATTTTATATTTGTAAAACTTTCATCGAGCCAAGAAAAGTGATTTAAAAATCTCTTATGTCATCACAATGTAAAGTCTATGGGCTGAGTGGGAACACGTGGGCGGTGCCAGTGGGAGAAACACTACTGTGCACATTCAATGGGCTGCATAACCAGGAAGTAAACCTGGAAGCTAGAAAACTTTTTTGGCGTATGCGCCAGGCAAGCAGTTCTCATTGAGAATAGGCTCCATCTTTGCATTTGGTATCTAGTTATTTTAATAAATCTATGGTTATGAGTCGGTGTTTAATTCGACTTGTATCTCATCCACCAGCCAGGACTTATTTCAGTGAGAAATCTTATTTTTTCAAACTGTTCGCCTCTCATTCCCACTATCTTCTCCCACTAAAGTAGTATGGCTAACGAACAGAGGATGGTATTGAGTTCAGGCGACAAAATGCAAAATGTATGTGAAATGTGACGCCCATTATCTTTGGTTTCTGTAGTAATGTGTTTTTACGGACACGTAGGGATTTTTTAATATACCATATTTCTTTAAGGGAGTTTGCCGTGATATTTTCCCATCACTAATCTTGCACCCCCACCTTTAACTATATCTAGGTGCCCATGGGCATAGGGCCATTTAAGTTACTAAGGCTATTATTTAGGCTATTAAGTTAGCTAAGGTTAGCGCTTGTTCCCCCCCCCCCCCCCAATCCACTGGAGGATGCTGTGAGAGGTCATATTTCACCGAGCAGGAGTCAGTGAACGACTATAGAAAGATCAAGAAGAACATTCACATCTGACACCAGAAACCGTCTTTGGACAGAGACAGGACAGACCATCTGTCCCCATATATAACCACCTGTTATGCGATGGGAGTTCCGACTAAGCAAATTCCATCTCCTGATGAAGGCCGTGATTTGACTTGAAAGCTCACATTTCAAGGTGATACTAATTAACAGCTGCTTATACACACAGTAAGGGAGTAACATCATTTATCATAATTCAGATTCAGATTCGTATTTCTGGTCACCTGGTGCCCTCAAGTCCAATATATGTGCTCTTAGCTCTATTTTTGGTCTCTACTAATTCCTCAAGTAATTATCTAGGTCTTTAGCTTCTAAAACCTTCACTATGTTCTCCAGCTAGTCTCTAACTGTGTCTGTCTTTTGTTTGATGCTGAGCAGGTAGTGTAGGAAGGGTTTTTAGAGCTTTTTTGCTTTAAAAAAAAAAGAAAAAAAAAGCAGCATGCTGCATCTGGCTGGAAAGCTGACCAATGCACTGAAACTCACTATCAAGATCCATAAAGCAAAGGTTCTCTGTCCATTTATCACTGCAAGCAGCCCCTTTCACATTGTCACATTGTTTGCACATTGTCATTTGATATATTGTTATAGTAAAAACATTAGCTATTGCCTTTATAGCTTTAGCTAACAGCAACATCAGCTGATTCAGAGTGCTTGAATGTGGGGCTGTAGCCCAAAAAAGACAAAATGATTACCTTCCTGTTTCATTTAAAAAAGACTAATAATGGTGGGGTTTTTTAACTCACACTCCTATCAGCAGGACATTATTTGTCAGTGCCTTGCAAAATTGTTCCAAAAATGATTAATATAATAATTTTCTGATATGGCACCACAATGGTTATGGTTAGTTAGTTAGGTTTATTGTGAAAATATGTTGTTAAAACAACTATTTGGGTAGTTTAAGGATAGGAACGAAGTGTTCATGGTTAAAAGAAACCAACACTGTTGGCAGGTAATGGGTAATAAGCAGCCATCATTCTTTTCAATATCTCATGCTTTGTTGATCCATCCATCCACCACAAAAGCTTTTAGACTCTATACCACCATCAAAATACATGCTAGCTTTGCTCCTGACAAACAACACTCATAATTCACACAGAGGTGCTTGTCAGTTATTAGATTAGAAAATATTGGTTGTGTTTTGGCATTTGAACAAGGTAAGACACTATTCTGGTAAAGAAATACCTCATAAAATCACCTCAGAACGCCAGCATACATCTAAGGCTTAGTTAAGACTCAGCCACCACATAATGGCCATCGTCTAATCCTGAATTACCTCCAAAATGTCACAACAGCCATTTGTGAAAACACCTCATTTCCCAAAATGTCTGACAGCGTGACATTCAAAATTCCAGTTTCTTCTTCTGACGGTGATGTTTGATTGAAATACTCACGATCAAGATAAATCAATTACATATGTTTGGCTATGATTCTTCAAATATTTAGATTTGTTCTGTGACTCTCTAAACTTACGTCAGTGAATTCTTTGTACACACAGCAGAATGTCACCACAACAAAACTACAGACACATATAGTCAATTGTATATTTCTTTTGTATTCACAATAGGTTATGCTAAGCCCCTATGGGCCCTGAGCATAATCTGATCCCTGACAGATGACATTAGAACAGGGCTCCACTAACCCTTTTGGCCTTGACCCTGTTTATGGGTTCAAACTTATTGAGTTGATTTGATCTAAGTTGATCATACACATACAACTATGAACTTTATAAGGCTGAGAACCCCCTAAAGTGCAAATCAACCTCAACATTGTAAAGCACACATGCTTGTGTCAGGCCCCCTGGTGACCACATGGCCCCAATCAGCCACACAATTCCCTTATGCCTTGGGCCAGCTGTGTATCATTCCTGTTTATCATAATTAATGTGACGGCACTGCTGTTCTTTTTCCGATGAAGCGTTGGCTTGAAGAAGATATACACACCAGAATAAGGTAATGTAACTGTTCACTTCACCTATACATCAGTTTAAGTTCAAACTTTCTTTTTGAACTGGTGGATTTAGTACTGTGGAATATACATTATTCTAAATTCACCATATGAGCCATTATAGTGGTTTGAGTGCTGAATAGTACCTTTTCTAAATTAATAGTTCAGCTGACATAAGATTTTGGCAGTATTGGCCTCATTCTTTGTTTGACCATGACTTAACTCTTTTCAAAAGAAATCTTCTTTTTTTTCAGGACAGTCCTGGTCAAAATGGCAACACAGTCGCAGAGTCATAAGGCCGTAAAAGGTACATTTTAGTGTCTGTGTGACACAAAAGCCTATTGCCAGAAAGCCTTTCAGACACATGGTTAACATGAAACGGTGATTTGGTTAAGTTAAAAACTGCTTGGTAAGGTTTAAAAACATCACTGCTCTTCGGGATGTGGAGCCCAGTCTCCTGGGTGAAGGTCTTGTGTGTGACCCACCACTCAAACCCTCTTGGGACTTTGTCGCTCTGCATTCTACGACGGATGGAGCGGTTCCTCTCATCAGATGGGTTTACACTGGAGCTATTTTAAATCCCAGTGAGACTCATCGGACGCTAAACCGTCTGAGTCTGTGCAAAAACAAAGACGAACGTGACAAAACTTTGGTATTTGATGCCCTTAGATTTATAACTCAAGATCACATGTCTTGGCCTCAAATTATGCCACTTACACAAGGTTTTTTGAACTTCTGTTGACCTCCATTATCATCTTTCCATAGAGTTTATACATTCTTGCCTTAAACACTGTCAATTGTACACAACTGTACACACAAAATCAGTTTACTAGTCATTGTTGCTATGCATGTGG
Source organism: Hollardia meadi (assembly GCA_037974645.1). Classification (NCBI taxonomy): domain Eukaryota; kingdom Metazoa; phylum Chordata; class Actinopteri; order Tetraodontiformes; family Triacanthodidae; genus Hollardia; species Hollardia meadi. The sequence goes on from JBBPCS010006700.1 coordinate 17,945, forward strand.
AAACAATCATGTAGCGTCTAGAGGAGCTTTGTCGAGAAAATAACCCTGATAATGTCATAGTGATGTCATCAGGGTTATATCAGCTTGGGTTAAGAGACCTAAAACAACAGCCTGACTGCAGATATGAAGCTTGAAAGATGTGGGTATTTACGTACCAGGCAGGAAGCATCTAATGAAAAAGAATCCAGTAGAATCCAAGTCAAGATATTTTAGTCTCTGCTGCTTTGATTCTGAGCATTGTTTTTTTTCTGTCTTGTGCCCCCTGCCCAACATTACAAAGTGTAAATCACTGAAGAACTCCTTTACTGGTGCACATACACAAGTGTGTGTGTAGTCTTACCTCCCAGGCCAGGTCTCAGTCTGTTGTCATACCCATCCAGCAAACTGTCCAGGATCTTGGTGAAGGTTGTGATGTCTTTAAAGTTACGTGTTGAATTGGAATCTGCTTTTGACCTGAATAAAAGACAAATGTGCGATTATGGACACAGAGAAGGAAAAATGAGAACTCTATATTAGCTACAAAAATAGACATAAGCACTGCTAAGAACTGTGGGTGATGATACCTCTTGGTCATCTCCACCTACAATATTAAATCCATTTTACCCCAGATTATTTCATACATAACCTGGAAGAATATGTTGTGGTGTCACTGCATTTCTGCTTTGTCAAAGGATGATACACATTTTAAATGTCATGCAGAATACTTTGAATTGAAATTTAAACCCTACAGCACAAGGCTGTACTCATGCTGAATAACCCTTAAGTAATAACAGTTTTTACTGTAAGCAAGACATGTTTATATTATGGCCTTTTTCCATTTGTGCAACATCTTATGTATCTAATGTGAGAATTTGTCAACATTGCTACATCTGAAATCACTTCATTACAGACTATTTTGAGGAATTTCCATTATTGTTGTTTGAAAGTGATCAAGCTGAAAACTTGGTAAACATTTGTAGCAATTTTTTCAACACTTTTCTTCAAAATAACCAACGTGATCTCATGGGATGGTGTATAATTAGCACGTCACTTTTAAGGGTGCTTTCACACCTGAAAGTCTGGACCAAGGTCCGAACCATGTTCATGTTTTTGCTACATTGTATACATTTGATCCGGTTGGTTTTGCTTTCACATTGCAATTGTGCCAGCGGACTTTTTCAACATGTTTTAGATGTACAGGAAGCAACAAAGTCAGGTGACTTTCATCATGTGACCTTTGTAGACATAAAAATGACTAGGTTAGGTTTAGGATAAAGGTTCATGGTTTGAATTAAAATATGTTTAGTTGCATTATGTACGTCACTTAAAGGGGCAATCTGTAAGATTCAGCCAATATTTATAATAACGTTCAATAAATTAACTAACCTTATCAACATAATGGGAAGAAGTAACTGTGGTGATGCTATGCCCAAAATGTCTATGTATTGTGTTGTAGAGATAGCTACTGGAATTAGCATGCTAACCAACTAGCTGCGGACCGTCTTTTTTTGTAATACTGTACCACATGTGCCTCGAGAGCCACTGTGGCCTCCAGTGTGCAACATGAGGGGACTAAGAAGAACTGCCCTGAGGGCTTGTCAATCACATCAAAGTTACAGCCCCCAGTTGTCATAGAAACTAAACGCTAAACGACCTTTATCACCATCCCAAACATCCACTCCAGGAAAGAGATCACGTTCGTGGGCAAAAATAAGGAGCGACACAAGAAGTAAAACAAGAATAAATATCACTGTGGCTTTCCACCTTTGGAGAAAGCTCTTGGTGAGTAAAAACATGCGGTTTGATGCTGAACTTGCAACATTTCTTTTAGACTGATCAGTAACATCTAAATTTGGCTATTTATCTAAATGTATCTTGTGTGCAAGTAATGACAAAAAAACTGTAACATTTAGCAACAAATAATCTAAATGGCGTCGATATAATGTAAAGGTTTGATGTGGATGTTTTTGTGGATTGCTACTGTGGTCTTCCTAAAACTGAGCTAAGCAAGCTGTAATGTAAACTACAGGCAGACGCCATTGGCGCCGATTTATGTTTTTGCCCGTGGGTGCTGACATCAAGTGAATACCACCAGTGATGACTATCACAAAATGACTTTTATCGCGCTGCTTTAGGAGGCTTAATTCACTAATCTGTGGTGCTATCACTGCTGCTGCTGCAGGTTCCTCTGTGACTCCTGCTGTCTGTCTGAAACGCTGCCCCCTGTTAATTTGGAGCATATGGCCACAAAATACACATTGAGAAGGGGTGAAACACTGCCCCTCAGTCGTTGGGAGCATGTGGCTGGTAATTACAAATTGCACCTTACGTACAAGACATTTGTTAAAAACATTGTGAAGCCTAACTAATTTCAGACATAAATTAGAATAGATCATTAGATTATTTCAGTTTTACACAAGACATGAACCCTGATCTCCTGGGTCAAATTTGTGTTTATTTAATCCATTTACCACCCCAACCTCCTGGGGACACGGCCGACATGTGGGAGTGGGAGTCCCAAGTGGGACCGAACTGTGTCAGATCCCTGTCGTCAAACTGGCCTCTGTTCATTTCGGAGGCTATGTTCTCTCTCCAACTGGCTGTTTCCTGAGCCTGGTACAATTAGCATCAGTTAACAGTTACTTCAACAACAAGTAAAGCCATCTGTTAATCAGGAAACTCTGTAAATCACAGAGTTCGGCTGAAGGAAAATATTGTCTCCATAAAATATGATCCAGTTTCACCAAAATCAGTGAACAGAGTTGTGTTTTTGGACAGTAATCAGTGAGGCCCCACCCCCAGAAACACTTCATTCTTTTGACATGAAATATTAAGCTAGCTCTGTGTCGCTAAAATTTCAAGATTGATTGATGTGTGGCTGTCATGATATTATTTGTTGAAAATAGTTGGTACTGGCTGATGGAAGAAAACTTTTGTTATACCAGAAGAAAACATTATCAAATTTTGAGGTAAAAATACATCAATACATTGTCTTTTTTTTTTTAGCATATATTGTTAAATAGTGCACCATATGACCATGGATGTGATCTAAAACTGTTAAAAATATTTTTTCATTTCAGCTCAATTAATGTGTGACATGACAAGCAAAAAATGCGTTCTAATGATAGCCTACAAATGCGTCATTTGGTGAGATCAGGCTGAAATAACAGATTCTAGTGTGTGACCTCTTATTCTTTTAAAGGAATAGTTCAACTATTTAGCAAGTGCACTTATTTGCTTGCGCACTGTGACTGTTAAAAACAGAGCTTGAGTTGGGGCATTGTTTGCCTAGCTTAGCATAAGAACTCTGTCTCAAAGTTCAAAAATACACCTACCAACACACTGTATCTTTTCTATTTGATCTGTGCACAAACAGAAAGTTAAAAATTAGAATTTGTGGTTTTAGGAGGAGGTATGTGCTGGAACTATTTCTTGACCAACAGCATTGGGTTAATCCGCCCTGCACTTTTGTGCAGTGTCTGCAGCTATGACTTGCCACACACAGGTCAGTGAGCACAGGTTCCGGTTTTGGTCTCTGCACAGGCACAATGGTACCAAACCTGACATCCTCACTGTGACAACAAGACTGCACGCAACTGTCTTTCACATTGTGTTTAACTTACTGACTTACTTAAGAGTATTTTTATAAACCTGTCCACAATCAACTACAATATTAATAAATGTCTTTGTGAATTTGAGGATAAATATGTTCGGGCCTTAAGGCTTCACCAACAAAGCCTTTTGTGTATTTCCCTGATGGTAAGCTGTATACATCTGTTGACTCAACTTGTGGCAGAGTAAAAAGAGATTTTTTCTCCCAATATTGCCACAGATCTTGGTTGTGTGTGTCAATAGGAACCTATTGTGAATCCAGGTGGACTCTCGATCATCTCTAATGATGCGTCATCACCATCACAGTAGAGTTAAAAGACATGTTCAACAGGCAAGGAGGGTGTTATAAAACATATTAGTTTCACTACAGGAAGTGTGTCAAGCAGTGTTTTTGGTGCTTAGGGACTGAGATATCGCTGCTCTATTTGACCTTAATTTAAAAAGAACTGACTCTAGTGAAGTTTAATACTAAAATTAATACTAAATTATTGGAATACCACGTCATGTGTGATTTCTCCTAGGATGTAAGATTGGGTCGACTAAGGACATTTATCATATAAATAATTCAATTAGGCTCAACAAGTTAAACCGTTAATGAATTTTCAAATTACTTTTTGATATATTTTTCAACTATTTTATGGGACAGTTTTTTTTAATTATTAAAAAAAAATTTCTTCACGCTTTAGATCATGGGCTGCAACATACAAGGTAAATACTAGTGACGTTAGGGAATGTTAAGGTAACAATCTGTGAATTTAAAAATAATTTGTAGTTTTCTGCTATTACAGGGCATGACCTACAGGGCAACAATATGACATTCCATGAATACATCATGAATTTCTATAGCATGTCCTCTGTTTGAAAAACTGGACAGATTTAATTGCGGCATTATCACATTATAATTTCCCATATTACGTGCCGTTCTGTTCATGTGGAACACGGTGTAAAAACCTCATTTAACACTAGGCTATAGCCTACAGATAAACGGGGCTGCAATTTGACGCTAGGATTAATATGGATTAGGATTTTAACTTTTACTTGTTTGCTTACTGACTTTCCGTCGAAGTGCACCGCGATGGGTGGTAAGAACACTGAGTGCCAATTCCTAAAGTTGAGTTTTGTCTTAATAGGTTCAATTTATGCGTTGTCTATTTTCATAAGAACTCTTAATGGACTGCACATAACATTGACCTATGTGTTATACTTTTCTGATATGCAAATAATCCATTAATTGTTAGATTTTTTAACGAGATCTGGCGTTGCGCTTTCGTGAGGATGAACGCAGCGCACAGAGCAGAGAGCAAAGAAAGCACTGATATTAAAATCTTATATTAACGCGCTTCGGGCAGAAGTGTCGCCTACTTGTAGAAGCCGACTACTGCTCCTTAACAAAACCTTCCATCAAATAGCCTTTAGCTGCAAAACCGGAGAGCCGCGTACCTACGCTGTTCGTGCGCGTCCGAGTGACAGTATTTCTCTGTTAATATATAAAGCACATATGCCATAAAACTTACCGAGTCTGCCACAGTACGATCAAAGAGACCAATACCGACATGGGATGTGAGCGCCATCGTCCTCTCATTGCTGAAGCCTGCGAACAAGACGGAAATCCCTTTGAATGCGCGTAATTACAGCGGCACAAAGCGCCTCACAGCTGTTGCAATTAACGGACCCCACACCAATAATAACATAAAGACAGACATTACACGGGTTTAGTCAGCTCAAGCTCGGATAATGTTCCGTTCAATTAATCCAATATTCTGCAGCCCAACTCCCTATCAAATACTACCCGAACAATGAGCTTTCTCCAGCAGAATGCGTCCAGTTAGATGTCTTTTGCCGAACGACAGATGCTGCTTACCTTAAACGCGACAGGTGTCCGCCTGGACAGTGTCACAGTGGAGATGTACAAGCTTGCCTTTCGCAGAAAATGAGAGTAGTAACCAAAAGAGATGAGCGCGGTTACTGTCCGTCCATTCTGTCAGCTCCTCCAGCAGGGAGTCCCCAGAGCTCACCCAGACACTAACCTGAGAGCAAACTGTACAGAGAGCAGCGCACTACTCCAGCACAGCTCACTGCTGGATAAATACTGAGGCGGAGCGCTCCGCCTGTAGGAAAGCGTTCTTTTCCTGGTAATGACATACGACTGCGCACGATGGATTTCAACCGTGCAAGTGGCACAAAAAGCGTGCGAATGACATGAATGGGTGTTAATAGCTGCTTTGAATTAATTTGTACATTTCAGCTAAATAACTGTTAAAAAAAAAAGAAAGAAAGAAAAGAAGAAGAAGATAAGAAGCTTGGCAAAAAATGGGACTTTATTGATCAAAAACAACCATTAAAAGAACTAAGACAGACACATTTCTTAAAAGAAGAACACACTTCTTTACACATTTTCTATAGTCACTGTATGAGTGTCAGGTCTTGTAAACAATAGATGGAACACTTGATCACAGAAAACAACTGGATACTGGACTGGCTCAGGTGCTACTAACTGGAACAAATTCTCAGTGCATTTTGGCCCAAGTCTGCATCAATAAAGCCAAATCTGACCCTAAAAGTGCATGTAGCACAGCTGCATGATTGTGCTTCTGTGAGCATCTATATATCTATCTATCTATCTAAACATTTTTTGTTACAGGAAATGGCATTGAAAATGAAAAGTAATGTTTCTTGTAGAATACATATGACTGGGCCTTTAGTAAGCTATTCATAGCATGATGTGGTGTTGTTGTTTATCTCAGAGAACCATGGTTGTCCACTCTTCCTCTCCTTTCAAACTTGAAGGGTGTTTTTTTTACATGAGAGCCAAAGGACAACAATCACAAGTGGAACAACACTGAAAACCTGATTTGTGTGAGTACACTTTGAGAAAGAGGAAAAACAGCAGGATATTAACCGTAGAGGCACGAGGCAAGTCCTGAAAGGTCGTAAAGGTCTCAAGCAGTCCCTGATGGCAGTAGATCTCAAAAACAAAAAAGAGGAGTACTAACTGTTCAAAAACACACGGGGAACTACTTTTGGGTGTGCAGCTATCCCCTGCCAGCAGGGCCTTGGTGTCGGTAAAAATACCCCAAGATCTGATGCTAACATATGTCAGGGGGTGACTGCAAGGACAAAAAAACAACATATCAAAACAATGTACAAACAGTGGAGGTGTAAAGTAGGCCGGGTTTGAGCTTCTCTCCCCATTTCTATGTGTATAACACTGTGAATCCCTTCGAGTAGCAACGGTCTGTGTATCCCCTTTGTACAATTCATGGCTTTGAGATCACAAAGACATGCAAAAGATGCAGAGTTCTAGGAGAGAGATCACGGAGGCAGTGGGATGCAGCCATGGGCTACAGCATGGATTCCACCGAGCCCCATTGTGTCACACTCCGGCTTGAAATCATGCAGTTTTGTTCCATCCTCTGCACGGCTTCATACCTCACCAGGAGTGTTTCAGTAGTGGAGTGTTTTGCCAACCCAATTTTGTTGACTTACTCAGATTTTGTGGATTTGGTCATTTTTCTTTGATATTTGTCCTTCTAATATGGACAATCAGGCTGCACAGTTAAATTCTTTTTGGCTGGTTTTAAATGTGTTTATTGTTGATGTACGATCAGAAGTCTGCATTGGCTGTTTTATTTTTGAGCGGATTTGCTCCATGCTCTGTACAGCTCATGGCATCACTACCCCCTTAAAATATGACAGGGTCTAATCACCAAATAGTCTTCACGTGTCTTCAACTTTCCCATTGTGAAATATGTAAATCGATTTTTTTCTTTAAACATCTCTTCAATTAAGTCTCTCCTGATTAAAAGATTTAATAGAAATCCCGAAATGTTTTTGATAGTTTTATGTGTAACAAGAAAAAATTTAGCCTGATAGATGAATAACATCACCAACAACATTGAAATTCAACCTCCTGGGATCTTCAATAATCACAGCACAATTCTTGAGGCAATCTTTCCAAACATTGAAATAATATCTTGCTCTGGACCAAAGTGTTAATTGCTCAAACAAACCAACACCCACTCATCAATTTTCCAAGTAGCATTAGTATGCATCCTCCAACTACTCCTGGGATGTTCCAAGCCAGATGGGATATATAATCGCTCTAGCCTGATCCAGTCTGCCAGTGGTTCACCTCCAAGTTGGCATGCTCCGGAAGGAGGGCAACCTGATCAAATGCACAAACCACCTCGTAACTGCAGCTTCTAAACCAAGCTTCTTCTAGTTGTCTGAACTCTTCACCTTTTCTCTAAGACTAAGCCCAGCCACCCTGTTGGGGAAATTCATTTTGGCCGCTTCCAGCTATTACCCAAAGCTTGTTACCAGGTGAGGGTTGGAACATAGATTGACTAGTAAATTAAGATAATTGGAGAGATAAAATATGTTGAAATCAATCAGCTTTATGCTAGGTAAATGCTAGCAGCTTGTATTTGTTCTTAGAGCAGGGGCGATTAACAATCTTAATTTGAACAATAAAGTATTAGAGGATTTGGAATAGGTTTCTTCCCCTGAGGTGCATGAAAATGCTCAGTAAATCCCTTAGATTTAGGGATTTCTTGTGTCTATGAGGACGATTTAGTGCCATCTTGGAGCTAATGGAAAGTCAATGTGGTCACTAAGCAATCAAACACAGGTCTCAAGGAAGCCATTAACCTTCAAGATATCTTGCTCTAGACAAAGTGTTTGAACAGATTAATGGTTTGACTTTTGCAACGATTCATGCTGTCAACACACAAACCTGCATGCAGTGAAAAGCGCCTTCCAGTGCCGACTGCCAGTGAGTCGATGTAGCATTATGTGCATTCTCCTGCCAGTGCTGATGACTGTTAGCACTCTGGACAGCACATTTGCTGAATTTGTTAGGGCAGAGCTGTTCTCAAAGGGTCATGGAGTGGATCGAGGCATCAAGTGTAAATGCTTAGTCATGGGCACAGTCATAGTGACCTGAGCATGAACACTACGAAAAGGAGCAATGCAAGCACATGCTCTCGTGTGTGTGAGAGAGACAGAATGATGGGAGCAAAGTGACAAAAGTCTAGTGACAAATGATGCTTACTGTACCATGGATATCAAAAATTCATTTTTGATTGGCTCGTAGGTTCTGTTTAAAAAAAGAAGGAAAAAAAAAACGTGTTTACTGATTACAGTTTAATCATTTTTTTAAGTCAGTGCTCAAGGTATATTAAACTGCAGTTTATCGTACTAATTTTCGCAAATGGATGAATTTTCCTGTGGAAAGTGGCTCTACTATAAGCATCATAATAAAATAAGAAAAAAGGACTCCGCTGAAGAAACATTGTCTCAATGCCAATAAGTGCAGTGCATACAGAGACTGTGAAAACAACCAGTACTACCTTTTTGGTTTTAGACAATTGAACTAAACAAAACTTTATTTAATATGCACCATGTGACGAAGGGCCTACAAAACAGGCAACCATCCTAGTTATTGATGTTCTTTAGTGGCGAAACAAATTTTCATTTACTCAAATTACATACAACCAACTGACACACAGTAAAGCTGTGGCCAGAGACAGTTCATAAATTTATTTCCTATATCTGTATCACAAAGGTTTCGTCACTGCCCTGAACCTTTAGGAGACCAGTGGCAGGTCCCGAGCCTATTCATTCTTATGGGAGAACTGAGAGTGAGCAAAGATTATGACTATGCTTCCTTTGCCCCAGATTCACCAAAGTAAACATTGGACCCACTTTTCACAAGCCACATATCTTTTAAACATTTTGACTCTAAAATTGCATTTTTCAGGCAGATAAATCAGGAAAAAATTAACTTTGTTCAAGACCTGTCTCTGCCTCAGCAACACACTCTTGAGAGACCTGGAGATCTGTAGCGAGCATGTTAAACTAGCAGATAAAAACGAGCGGGGTAAATGTAAGTATATACGTATATACTCCTTTGACCACTGCCCCTTACTATAGTATATGTTTATCAGTACTGGAAAATCCAGTAAATTATTCTGAGGATTTGAAGAGCATGTTGTCCCTTGCTTAACTTCACTCTGTGTCTCACTCAGGCCTTTATGTCTCAGGTTCTATCAACCACATGTATATGATACTCATGTTTGTTCACATGTTTTTCAATCAAATCCTAGCAAATCTGTATCAACCTCTTAGGTAGCTGTTTCAAAAAGGGCACCAATACCAGCCATGGTGCTCTACTTACAGCTGAACTCGGCAGTTAGATGAGTCGTGACAGGTTCAGTCCAGTATGAAGAAGGTTATCTAAAGAGCTGCTTGGAATCAGCGTGACCCTGGAAGCTTCCAGACTGTTGGCTCAGTGACACACCACTGGTGATTTCTACACATTCACATTCAGACCTTAGCTAAGAATTTACGATGCTCTTTTGGTAAAGTAGCCTACTGACCCTCCAAAATCATGGCATGGTGATGAATGAGGTTAGGAGAAAGACTTGCACATCCAGCTTTTCTCATGCAGGTGTGTTGGAGAGGAGCTTAGCATCTCGTAAAAAGGAGATTCGAGCACTGCCCTTTCATTCAACCATGTATTTCCTTGTATTTCAATTAAGAAAATACAGGGTGCTACATTTGCCCAATTACATTATTTCAAGAACATTAAGAACAAACACACAGGACACATATGGTATAGGTCATGAGGATATTGTTGATTCTGAATGGATCCACCTTGAACCAGTTAAAGAGAAGCGTACCTGATCTGTCAGATGTGTGTGAGATGACGGAGAAACGCAGCTGAAACACCTCCGATGTAGACAAGCTGTAAGATATGTTCTGGCACTATGACAACATCATGCTATGTGCCCATTGCTTCTCAGAGGCATGTAAATATTTGCATGACTACAAGAAGTCACATGTCAGGTTAATATAATCATATGTACTAGTGTGATCTAGACAGGGTTAGGGTTAGGTTACTCTACATGTGAGGTGTCATGAGATAAATTTTGTTGTGAATTGGCACTATATAAATAAAATTTGACTTGACTTGACTATTAGAAATGAAGAATCACATCAGTTTGAACTTTCCCTATACTATCTATACAAGTAGAATAGATCCATTACAAAGTCATTCATAAAACATTCACATTTATCCTAATCTTTTTCCCCTTGTTACTTTTCAACACCATTAGCAGACTGACAAATTCAAATAAAAAATACGTTGGCATCATCAACATTAAATAAATTGTTATTGTTTAAAAGTGTCTACTTTACATTATCCATGACAGAGAAGGATCCCTTGAAGCTTTGATACAGCTTGTGTTCCTCAGTTGATCCATCAAACGAAGATTTGATTAGCTATTCAGCAAGTTAAAGGACCAGACAAGTTGTGACCTGAGATCCATTTCATTGTGGGCCATTTGTGCAAGTGTCTGCAAGGTGCGTATCCTCACTCCATCGCATATGCATTTAAAGGGCCAATTCATCCCAAAATCAAAAATACATATTTTTCCTCTTCCCTGTAGTTCTATATATCCATCTAGATAGTTTTGGTGTGAGTTGCTCAGTTTTGGAGATATTGGCTGTATGTCTGCTTTCTCTCCAATATAATGGAACTAGATGGCACTCTGCTTAAATAAGTATTTTTGAGTTTGGGGTGAACTGTCCCTTTAATGAATTATTCCACAAATAATAGGAGCTGACTTTGACTGACCACAGCCAAGGGCTTTCCAAACATGGCCCAAGAAGGACCGAAAACAGCATCCGATGACAGGCCGACGCCCAGCAAAGGCCAGTTTGACGACAGGAAATACGGTAACAAGGTGGCTTTCTTGTCCTGGCTGCCTGGAGCTGAGTCAGCTAATGGGACTACTAACAGTAGCTGCATGGCTAACCGAGCAGCTGCAGCAAGTCACGTTATCTGCAAACTACCTTGGTACTGGATTCCCTGTAATCAAACTGGCCTCAGTTCATCTCAGAGGCTGCGTTTGGTCTCCATCCGGTCATGTTCACCGGCTCCTGAGCCAGATACAGTTAGCATGAGTTAGTGGTTACTTCAGGAAGAAGAAAAGCCATTTGTTCAACAGGAAACTCTGTAAACCACCAAGGGTTCAGGCAGTAAAGCTGAAGGAAAATATTCTCTCCATAAAATAGGGTCTAGTTTTACCCAAATCAGTGAATAAAGTTGTGTTTTTGTACAGTAATCAGTGAGGCGTGGCCCACAGAAGCAGCTCTGGCTGTGCCCTTCTGACATGAAATATTAAGCGAGCTCTTACGTGCGGTTGAAGATTGACTGATGGGTGGATTCATGATATTATTGGTTGACAATGATTGGTTATAGCCAATGTAAAAAAATGTAAAATTTTGCTAATCAGATTTTGTTGTAAAAATACAAAGAAATTGGGGGACACAATATGACCGTGGATGTGATCTAAAAGGGTTAAAAAGACATTTTTCATTTCAGCTTGACTTTAAAACATAATGTCTTGATGTGTTTTTATCTCCTGAGTACTAAGGTCATGTATTCCACGAAGGTCCATTTTGCAGGTAAAATTCTCCACCTGTGAACACCTGTGCCATTAACATAGTGCAGGTGGGATTTACAGTCACACAGAAGATTATGTTGGGAAAAATAAACCTGCATCACACACAGGGTTGTAAATGCTCTTACAACTAAAAACAATATTTGTGTTTGGCTTTTACCTCAGTATTAAACACAGTGTGTAAATTTCTGCCTATAGGGGGTGTCTCAATCCATACAATGAAAACAAAAGATGTAGTTTGATGATGTAGTGTGGGATCATGGGAGCACAATTGCTGAACGTTCAAAGTTTTATTCACATTACATTCATAGACCTAAAAAAACAACGACTAGATACCAGACGCAAAGATGGAGCCTATTCAATCCAATGGGAATTCCTTGTTTTCTGTTGAGAGAAAGAATGGGCTCAAGTTGGGTTCGCTGTGTCATTCCTAACTGAAATCTGGGACCTGCACTATTAAAACAGTACTATTAAAACACACTTGCTGTCACCAGCAGTCACCAAAGATGTCCCCAAATCAACCAGGAGTGAAATCCTAAGGGTTATAATTTCCTGGACTTAATTTTAATGAGAACAGTTAAATCCGTGAGTGCTTGAGTTAAAAACTGAATGAACAATAAATATGGAGTTGTCACGCATTACAGAGAAAATAGTTGTCAGTGGCATCATGGGAGATTAGCAACCAAAGTTGCACCAGGTGAATTCTCAAATTAAGTAATTTCTGAAACATTCGTATTAAAAAATTGTCTCTTTTTAAGCTCTCATTTTTCCTTACGTTGTAGCATCTTACATTAACATAATAATAGCGATGAACGTGGATGGTCGGAAGTAGATATAGCTCTGTTTCATTTTGACAAATTATGATTGTACGTGGCTGACATTTGTTGACATTTATGGCTTGGAACATTTACAGCATATTATTGGATACATCCTTTGTGGACAAGTGATTGTGATACTAAGGGATGATGACAGCCTCACACAGCTGGCTTACATTTGTGTCTCATTTGTGTCTCAATGTGTGTGTGCGCGTGTGCGTGTGGTGGTTCGGGGAGGGTGTTCATTGGAAATTAAGGTAGGTGGTCCTGACAGTTGGTCGTTTAAAATGTGGCATTCATGACAGTGAGTATAGGCCTTGTGGCATGACAGCCGCCTGCTGTTGTCATTCAGATATCGTCATATTACATGATAGTGTTCTCACACACGCTCTTCCTCCACTTCATAACCTGCCTTAATGCCTGAACAATTATTCTCTCTAGACAGCGAATCTTTTAGAAGGACTTCTTTTTCCTTTTCCTGTCAGAGGCTGTGCTTTCATCTCCTCGCCCCACACAATGGTTTCAAAAAGGTTTTGTTTTGAAGAGATGTCTGCTTCCGTCCTGTCTGCACTCCACATGTTTTATACAAAGGTTTTGAGTACATTGTGCATTTACAAAAAAAAAAAATTTACCTCAGATATTCACCATTTTGTGAGTTCATAAATCCCACTGTATGATCCTCTGTGGCTGCTTGTTCTTTTGTTTGCAAAGAATCTGAGTGGTGTCTTTGTGCTGCGGAGATTAATTCCCCTTCACTCCTGCTATACTCCAACCATTAAATCAAACCTGTCCCCCTATCAAGTACATTCTCCCATGTGAGTTGAAATGAGCTATTGTCAGATCCCTGAGTGTATGGAGGCTGGATAAATCAGAAAAAAGTGACTTGGATGCCACATGCTCTACCTAAGATTTGTCAACATCAATATACATTGAAAAGTGTTTTGAGTAGTTGTTTAATTAGCTTAATTTTGAAAGAAAGTCTTACTTAGATTTTAGTGACAACAACACTCCCATGTTTGTGGATTCTATAATCTTAAAAATCTAATTTAATCGAATTTTATCTCAACCTGACATTGTCATTTGAGTGGAGGCACATCAATCAGTTTTCCATCAACATCGTACGTCTCATGTCGGTCTCATTTTTGCTGCATCTCAGCTGCCTGGTTAATTATAGCTTAATTATAGTGTGATATTTTTAATTGTAGTTCACCAGCAAACAAGTGAAGTTAGTTTAGAGTTTATTTGTGGGCAGGACTCTTACAGACCATGACAGCTAGCAGTTGTTATTAAACCAACTTCAGCCTGGTGTCTGTCCAGCAGGACAGTGGTCATTTTTTCTACTCACACACAAGCACCTGATTGTGAAAGATTTTAAAGACTCAGAAGGGATTCTGTTTTCCAAACATTGTAAAGTGCTGTTCTGAATAAGTACATCAAAGTAAACATATCATTACAGAGGGATCTGTCTCTGTTTCCTGCATTATGGCACAACAGGTTAGGGGCAAAATTAAGACTAGTGAGAGGTTGGCAGAGACCATATCCTTGATGAAGCCAACTACTGGTCTGGCCAATAATAAGTCGCCACTGGTAACTGAGAAGCCAGCCGCGGAAAATGAGAAGCTGATATTCCACCAAGGTGGTAAATTTCTCACCTCACAACCCACTGGATCTGCTACTGACTTGGCTGGTCATTAGCTACTGAGGCTGGTAACTAAGATTCCAGGGCTAGCAACACATTAAATGGGATACTGGCTTGGCTGGTCATTAGCTCCTGAGGCTGGTAACTAGCACGACACGGTTAACAACACACTGGATCGGCTACTGGCTTTGCTGGTCACTAGCTTCTGAGGCAGGTAACTAACAGGCCAGGGTTGCAACACATTGAATGGGCTACTGACTTGGCAGGTCATTAGCTTCTGAGGGTGTCGACTAGCACGCCAGGGCTAGCAACACACTGGGTTGGCTACTGGCTTTTCTGGTCATTAACTACTGAGGCTGGTAACTAAAATTCCAGGGCTAGCAACACATTAAATGGGATACTGGCTTGACTGGCCATTAGCTTCTGAGGGTGTTGACTAGCACGCCAGGGCTAACAACCCACTGGATGTGTAGAGTGGGGCAGTCAGGGGATGGAGTAAGGCAGGAAAGTCCAAAGGCCCCTGATGGATTGAAAATAGCAGTGAAGTTGCTTAGAGAATAGGGAATGTGACTGGAGAGGAATAACAAGGAGACAGATGGTGGCACAGGCAAAATTACCAAAATGGTGACTGTGACTAATAGTAATATTTTTCCAGCCTCTCATGTACAGTGCTGTGAAAAAGTATTTGCCCCCCTTCCGATTTCTTCTATTTTTGCTTATTTGTCACATTTAAATGTTTCA